>CAUYON010022372.1:0-22776 GCA_963573935.1 Arctocebus calabarensis | reverse complement strand
CCTGGGGTCAAGCAATCCTCTTGGCTCAGCCTCCCAAGTGGCTGGTTACTATTGGCACATGTCATCACTCCCAGCTAATTTTTTTTCTCCTTTTTTTTTTTTTTTTTTGAGACAGAGCCACAAGCTGTCACCCTGGATAGAGTGCTGTGTTTTAACAGCTCACAGCAACCACCAATTCCTGGGCTCAAGCGAGTCTCCTGGCACCGCCTCCCAAGTAGCTGGGACTGCAGGTGCCCGCCACAACGCCCGGCCATTTTTTGGTTGCAGCCGTCATTGTTGTTTGGTGGGTTCGGGCTGGATTCGAACCCACCAGCTCAGGTGTACATGGCTGGCGCCTTAGCCCATTGAGCCACAGGCGCCGAGCCTATGTTTTTTTTTAATTGTGGCAAAGTAGACGTAACATGAAATTGACCAAAGCCATTTTTAAGTGTATTGTTCAGTGGCACAATTTGCAATGTTGTGCGACCATCTGGTCACAGAACTTTTTCATCATAAACAGACATTTCATTCCCATTACTCAATCTCTCCCCATTCCTCCCTCCCCTGGGCCCTGGGAAGCACCCAAGCTCCCTGCAGGTGTCAAATATCCAGAGCCTTCTTTGGGGCTGGTGGCTGGTCGTTTCTTCCCTTTCCACCAGGCAGCTCCTGGTTGATGTTTTGAGCCGTCTTTCTGCATCTCACATAGAGGTTCTTCATCTCTAGGTCAAGTCTCCCCCTGTGTGAACACTACCAAGCTGGGGCCTGGATCTGGGGTCCACACTCAAGACCATGGTACCATAGCCCGATCTTCCTGCCTAGCCTTTGAATTTTTCACATGTGAGAATTTGCCTTTCTTTTGAGCTCAGCTATGCCTTTGCATTTATAGCTGTGGGATCTGTGTCCACCAAGTTCATTCCTGTTGCTAAAACTCCCCGCGTTTTTTCTCACCATCCCACATAGCTTCATGACAGTAGGGTTTCCATTTACAGAGCAGAAATAACGGCGTCTCCCTCCCCCATGCAGGAGCCAAGGCTGTGGGAGGGGTGCATTGCGTCTGAAATGAAGATGCTTAATATATGCAGTGACCAGTTTAAACATAAAGTCAGGCGACTACTTAATAGGATTTGAGGGCTGAACACGAATTTTAAATGACTACTAAGCAAATCTCACTTTCTCTTAACTGGCCTGTTTCTTTGCTGGGTTTTATTTTAAGCACTTCAGAGCCTTTGTGTTGCTATTGCGAACCTTTGTTCATAGCTCTTTTGCAGCCAAGCTCTCCCCCGGCTTATGCAAATATGAATCCCCCAGAAGGCAGCCCCCACACCGCATGCCATAGAGACAGTGAATTCCACAGGCAGGTTTTGGGTTTCATCACTATCAGGAGACTCAGGCCTGGAGGTCAGGGCGGAATGGGGCATGGAAGCCTCTTTTATTGCATTGCCACTGCCTGCTGTGCCCCAAAGTCAGCTCTTTCAGCAGAGTTGTTTCACTTCTTTGGACAAAAGAGTACTTACTTCTCTGGCTTTTAAAATATCTGAATGTATCAAAGATGTTCAGTGTAGCCAAGGAATGGGAAAGATGTGAATCTACCCAAACACTCACATGTTGCAAGTAGAAGTAGAAACTGGAACAATGTAAGCAGCCTCCAAAGGTGGCTGCTATCCATTCTGTCCCTTCCTGTGTCCCAAAATGCATGTACTCGGCACCAGGAGGACAAGTCTATTTCCTTTTCCCTAAACCAGACCTGACTTTGTGACTTATTTTGGCCAAGAGAATGAAGTCATGGTGATACTGTGCGTGATCTGGGCCTAGTTTTTAAGAGACCCAGCAGCTTCTGCTTTCACTCTTTGGAAGTGAGCCGCCACCTAAGGGGTCTGACTGCCAGGATGCCTCTAGGTTGCAAGGAAGCCCAAGCAGTCACGTGGAGAGGAAGATGTCTGGGCATCCCATAGCCATTCAAAGCCTCATCCTTTCTTTGAATGTTTGAGCCAGTGGAGGGCAGCAGGGTCCAGCCAGATTGCAGGGTTGTGAGAAATAATAAATCATTATTTTGAACCAAGTTTTGGGGGTGATTTGTTAGGCAACAGTAAATCTCTCAATCAGATTGATCCTATCTTGTAAAGCTAAACTTTTGTATATTAGATTTTTTATTTGCCCCAGCAACTTCACTCATGGTGTTAACCTCACAGGGATGTCCCAAAATAGTCAGAAATGGTCATAGTGATACTGTTTGAAATAGCCCCGAACTGAAAACAGCCAAATGTCTATCACCAGGAGAATGCATAAACAAAGGGTGTTGCCCCCACACAATAGAAAACTACACAGCAGTGAGAACAAAGTACTAATACACAAGGGTGAGGTTCACGAACATGATGCTGGGTAGATATGGCAGGCACAAAAGTGCACGGCCTGTTGGGTTGTGTTTTTATAAAGTACAAAGCAGGAAAATGTCGGGTAAAAGGTGTCAGGTTCCTGGTGACGTTTGACTTTTGGAGGGTTAGAGATTGGGTGGAGGCAAGAGTGGCTTCTCTTTTATATATATATGTCTTATAAACATATATAAAAATATATATATGTGTGTGTATATATACATATATATATGTGTGTATATATATACATGAAAAATATGTATCTATGGCACGAAGTTAGGGCTATTGGGTTTCACATCCTGGGCGGTTGCCCTATTCTTGGAACTATCAGGCGTCCTCAGGATTCACCAGGGACCGGGTGCTCTGGTGGCAGGAGTGAAAGGAGAAAGGGATGCATCTCGTGTCCCCACCCCCAGCTCCTGGACACCTGATGCTTTAACATCTGCTCACATGTTTGTGCTGGTCCTGTGACATGCTCAGTCAGCTTGCCTTGGCCTCTCATCCTCTCAGATGACCCTGCTCACCCTGCCTGGCCCTTTCTTTCCCTAGAACCGCAGTAAGCAATTCCCTTACTTCAACCTCCCAAGTAGCTGGGACTCTTGCTCATGGATCTTCCCTCCCACGCCCCACTGCCGGCACTCTGCCTTCTGACTGACCAGGGGCTTCCTGGCTGGCTCTCTTGACACAAGGTGTACCCCTTCCTCTTGGTATGTGCAAGAAGTGAACTTTCTGTTATTTTCTTTTTTTGAGAGAGAGTCTCATTTTGTCACCCTGCGTAGAGTGCTATCATCATAGCTCACAGCAGCTTCAAACTCTTGGGCTTGAACAATCCTCTTACTTCAGCCTCCCTAGTAGCTGGGATTATAGGTGCCTGCCACAGTACCTGACTAGCTTTACCATTTTTAGTACAGATGGGGTCTCACTCTTGCTCAGGCTGCTCTCAACCTCCTGAGCTCGAGCAATTCACCTGCCTTAGCCTCCCATAGTGTTAGGACTACAGGCATGAGTCACCATGCCCAGCCAGCAAACTGTCTTTCAATGGCATCTATCTCCCAACCTGTTGGCCTTCCTCTACCTGCATTTTTCTATTCACATACTGTATTTTATTTATGTATTTATTTATTTATTTATGTTTGAGACAGAGTCTCACTATGTCACCCTGGGTAGAGTGCTGTGGCATCAACAGCTCACAGCAACCTCCAGCTCTTGGGCTTAAGCGATTCTCTTGCCTCAGCCTCCCAAGGATCTGGGACTACAGGTGCCTGCCACAGCGCCCAGCTATTTTTTTACTGTAGTTATCATTGTTGTTGAGCAGGCCTGGGCCATGTTAGAACCTGCCAGCCCCAGCTGGTATGCGGCCAGCACCCTAACCACTGAGCATAGGCAATGAGCCTGCACACTATATTTTAAAATAAAAAAGTCCCTGAACCACAGGTGGTCAGACCTGGTATGAGCCCTGGGTTTATTTATTTATTTATTTTTCAGGCAGTGTCTCACTATGTTGCCCTCGGTAGAGTGCTGTAGTGTCACAGCTCACAGTAACCTTAAACTCTTGGGCTTAAGCAATTCCCTTACTTCAACCTCCCAAGTAGCTGGGACTACAGGTCCCTGCCACAACACCTGGCTAAGGACCCTGGGTTTAGGGTCATGCCCAAAAGGGTCTGGATACTGGCTCTGGCTCAGTGGCTGGGCACATCTCTAGACCTCACTTTCCTCCTCGTTCCCACTTTGCAGGGAGATCTGGGACTCCCAGGAGAAGCAGGGGGGTCCTGCAGCCTCTCCTCCCAGAGCAGGGTGAAGTTGTATTAGAAAATATGTCCTTGAGGAGGCAGGACCAGAAGAGAAGCCTCCTAGGACATGTCCCAGCTAACAGCCCAGTCCCTGCTCCGAAAGCTGCCACAGAGTTCTCTCCAGCTCACACCCTGCCTGGGATTCGTCATGGCTGAGGTTAGGGGTCCACCTATGACAACAAGGCAACTCAGCCTCCTCCATGGTCAGATGGGGGAGCCTGGGAGGACTCTTGGCAGAGGCCTATGAGATCTTGGAGGCAAAAGACACTCTTCTTTGGCACCTCATGCCTGTGGCCCCGCTGCTGACAGCGGTGGGGAACCTACAGCCTTGGAACCACCCATAGCCCTCTGGATCCTTGAGTTTGGCCATTTGACTGAATCTAAATTTTATAGAACATGTCCTTTTACTAAAGGGCCTACTCGTCAAGTCTCCTTCTAGATCCAGGCTGTAGAGTGGTGGTCATCGGCTGTGAGCTCGTCTCACGGCAAACCACGAGACATGAGTGGCGTTCAGCCACAAAAACAAACTGCACAAAAGGCCTCTGCTCCTGACTTCCACTTACTTTGCCCTGGCTGGACCCAATCACCCGGCCAAATCCATGTCAGTGGATGGGCATTGGGCTTCACCCTCCATAGGGCGGTGCAGGGGAGGGAGTAAAGAATCCAGAACAATGAACACAATCTCCCTCAAGTGGACTGAGTGACCCCCCAGGGCCCGTGTGGGATTTGTTGGAGTCTGTGTCCTCACAGCCTTGCTGCCAGGGACACCAAGGAGGCCTCTCCCTACTGGGGCCAGATAATGGCCTGCAGTAGGAGGAGGTGGGGGAGTCACCGCTGGGAGGCTTTGGTGAGCAACTGCCCCAACTAAAGCAGGGGTGGGGGGCCCTGTGCCAAGCTCCCTTTTTAATAGCTAGCAACCCAAAGGGGAGGGTTAAACCAGGGGGTAAACCTTACCTAGCAAGGTGCTGCTAAACTGAGGTAAAGAAGAATTTGCTGGTTAAAGAGAAGGAACCATTTCTGTTGGCAAAACAATAGTACTTCCCCCTACCAGTTAACTCCTCTCAGCTCTTCTGTGTATCCTGCTGCCTTTGCCCATGCTGTGTCTTCCCACCACCTTGGTCTGCCTTCCCTCTTATCTGACAGCTTCCAAGCAACCTCTAGTACCTGGCGCCATACCAGGCCCCCTTTGTAAACACTTTTCTAGCCACCTTTCTCTCAGCCTTCAATGCCTCTCACATTGAGTAGTCTTGCTTTCATTTTTCTTCATCCTGGTTGGAATGTGAATTCAATGGCTGGAGCTCCAGCAGCTGTCTGAGAGCATGAGGTCAGAAGAAATGGGGTAAGGATGGCAGAAGAAAAAGGTAGAGGCCTGATCTCCTGATGACTGCATAGAAATGCCCCCTCTGAGACTTCTTTTACATGAGAAAATAAACCCTAATGTTTTAAAACTACTGTGGTTGGGTCTCCCTTTCTAGCCACCAAATGCAATTCCTCACAGACATGAGAGACAAAGATGAAAGCAGAAAGGCTGACTAGGAGACTTTCACAATGTCTAGGAAAGGAGAGAGGACGATTTTCAGGGATGAGCTTGTTCACTGCTCCCCAGGACTCCACTCAATTGCCAGGGCTTTGCTGAGCACCAGGCCCATCCTGCAGAGTCTAGAATAGATGCCTCCAAGGTGGAAACCAACCAAAGTGCCCTGAGAGAGTCCATGGGAGAGAGGTGCTGCTTGCAGGAGGAGCTGATGTTCTCAGGAGATGGGGTGAGCACAGGAGCAGAGGGAAGCAGGAGGTGAGCTCCTTGCTGGGCACCACAGTGGAGCTGACCGCAGGCTGTCTGCAGGACTGTCAGGCTCCCTCGCTTTCCAGCTGTTTGCGGGGCTGTGTTTGCAGTGCTCTCTTGGCCTTAGGACAGGGTTTCTCAAAGTGTACTCGCCCCCCAGCAGCATCAGTATCACCTGGCAACTTGCTAGAAAAGCAAATTCTCCGCCCTAGCCATGCCCACTCCCTTAGTATCTCAGGGTGGGGCCCACATCCTATATTCTAATAGTCAAGTGACAGGTGTGTACTCATTTTTGAAGCAGTTTTAGGGCTCACGTGGAGAGAAGAGAAAATGCAGCCACCTTCTGCCTTGTATGTGGTTTGGGTCCAGGATGTTTCATGGTAAAAGAAAGTAACAATTATCACATGCAGGGGGGCTAAGGGCCAGGCCAAGAATTTTTATTTTTTTTTAGAGAGAGATTCTTACTTTGCCACTCTTGGTAGAGTGCTGTGACATCACAGCTTACAGCAACCTCCAGCTCTTGGGCTTAGGTGATTCTCTTGCCTCAGCCTCCCAAGTAGTTGGGACTACAGGTGCTTGCCACAAAGTCCGGCTGTTTTTTTGTTGCAGTTTGGTTGGGGCTGGGTTTGAAATTGCCACCCTCCGTATATGGGGCTGGCGCCCTACTCACTGAGCACAGGCACTGCCCAGGCCAGGAACTTTTTGTAAAGCATCCTAGTAACAGGTGACATGGAGGTGCAAAGAGGTATTACTGTGCCCATTTTACCTGTGGGAGAACTGAGGGTGGGGGCTTGATTAACTTCATTAACAACCAATGGACTAGTGTGTCCCCCAAATTCATGTCCACATGAAACTTCAGAATGCTTCTATTTGGATACAGGGTCAGTGCAGATGGAATTAGTTAAGGATCTTGAGGTCATACTGGATTTATGGTGAGTCCTAAATCTGATGACAGGTGTCCTTATAAGAAGAGAAGACACAGAGATACACAAAGGTGGCCAGATGGAGGCAGAGACTGGAGTGGTGCAGCCACAAGCCAAGGAATGCCTGGAGCCTCCCAAGAACCTTGGAGGGAGCAGGGCACCTCAATTTCAGACTTGGGGCCTCCAGAACTAAAGAAACTAAAATTCTGTTGTTAACGCCACCTAATCTGTGTACTTTGTTATGGCAGCCCTAGGACACCAAGCCAGCTGGTATGTAGTGGTATGGGGATTTTGTTTGTTTGTTTTGAGACAGAGTCTAACTCTGTCTCTTGGACTAGAGTCCAGTGGTTGCAGTGGTGTTATCTCTGCAGTCTCCAATTCCTGACCTTGAGAGATCCTCTTGCCTCAGCCTCCTGAGTAGCTAGGACTATAGGCACCCACCACCACTCCCAGCTAATTTCTCTATTTTGAGTAGAGATGGGGTCTTACTCTTGCTCAGGCTGTTCTTGAACTCCGGACCTCAAGAGATCCTCCCTTCTTGGCCTCTCAGAGTGCCACAAGTGTAGCTGTGAGCCACCATACCCGGTCATGGTATTGGGATTTGAACTGTGAAAGCTGATTACATGGATTGGGTCATTTGTGTCACACCCAACTAAAACAAGAGTCCAGAGGCTGGAGGCGGGGAAGCATTCAGGACACTTAATTTTGCTCCAAGAACATGATTCTCTGTGAGTGTGGCTGCTGAAACTGCCTGCTGTCACCTGTGACCAGCTGTGTCCACAACTGCCAAGACAGCCTTCCGAGGCTCTAGGACTAGTTGGCCCACCGTTATCGCCCACCAAGTGGAGCACCTTCCTAGTGCCCGTGAACTTTCTCAAAGAGTGAAACATAACATTTCTCCTTTTAGTAAAACCTCCAACCTCTCTTTGTTCTCTGGACATACCAAAGACCACCTGGTTGGTGTGGATGCCCTAAATTGCAATTCCTTTGTCCCAAATAAAAGACATTTTCATTTTAGAGATTTGTTTCTGCATTTTTATTTTGACTTACAAAATATCCTGATTTGCCACATCAGAGTGGACACAAGCCTTGTGCTCCTTGATGCTAAAACCCTTAAGAATTGAGCCCCTGACCTCTGGGTCAGGTGAGATTTTCTACCTTCTTCAAATAGTCCAGGGCTCTAAATTCAGCCCAGCAAGCCCAGTCATGTGACCAGTGGCCTCCCTGTCTGGGCGTGGTTCACCTATGGTTCACAGGGCCACGTGTGGGCAGGAGGGCAGGGACCCAGGCTGAGCCTGGTTTTTCTCTGCAATTCAGAGCGAGGTCTGGATTCACTGAGGCTGAGCCTGCAGGCCTTCCTGTGACAAGCTGGCACGCGGCCAGCAGGATCCCAGGAGGCCCTGCTGGGTGATGCTTGAGAGAATGATAAATAGAGAGAACTGTTATTGATCCTGCTGGGGCTTTAGGGATGCGAACTGACTCTGCTGCTGTTGCCTGCATAGGAGGGACTCTGGGCCAGATCGCAGCTCAGCTGCCGCTGGAGCAGTTACTATTGATGCTGTGGCTGCCACTGCCACCCCACAACCAGGCTTCCCTGGGTCACAGCCACAGCTAAGAATCACACAGTTTGCAGTGCGTCTTTGCTCAAAGGCCCCAGGCCACCTGGAGTCATGTGACCAGTTAGCGGAGTGGCCTTGGTCTGTGTGTGAAGGATTCAGCCAGTAGCACCATCTGCAGACTCAGCAGATTCAGGGGCCCTGCCCGACCCCCCCCCCCCCCCCGGAAGCCCTTTTCCAGCAGGACCAGTGCCTAGGAAGTGAATTTTCCTTTATCTCTGCTTTATTGAGACACAATTCACATACTCTACAATTCCCCCAGCTGAAGTGCACCATTCATCGGTTTTTATGTCTATTATGTTTTTTACAGTTCATTGGTTTAAGTACTTTCAGAATTATGCATCCACCACCACAGTCAATTTGGGAACATTTTCCCCACCCCAAAGAGAAACCCCACTATAGCCCAACTGGGCCTGGCAACCAGAACCAACTTCCCATCTCAACAAGTTTCCCAGTCCTGGACTTCTCACACTGGACTGATGCTATAGCACACGTGTATCCACTTCTCTCACTGAGCACTACGTCACCAAGGTTCACAGTGTGGCCAGTGTCAGAGCTTCGCTCCTCACGGACAAGTGCCCTGACCACGTGGCCTTTCTTTACTCTGCCCATCCACACTCCTCCAGCCGCCCTGAAAAACATCCTCGAGAGCGACGGAGGCCACACTTAACTCTGCTAACTCCTTTTTGACACAGGGTTCCTCCGGGGATATTAATTATAGCAGAAATGGGACATGAAGGGAGAAGGGAGCACAGGCAAGGATTCTCAGGGTGCTGCCTGGTAGGGCCGTGGGCCGTCTCCCATGATCTTGCACTTTATATTTTGGGTCGTCCTGGTCTCAACTAGGATGGTGG
The DNA here is from genome assembly GCA_963573935.1 of Arctocebus calabarensis. NCBI lineage: Eukaryota > Metazoa > Chordata > Mammalia > Primates > Lorisidae > Arctocebus > Arctocebus calabarensis. The sequence goes on along the minus strand of CAUYON010022372.1, from coordinate 13,462 downwards.
CATAATCGTCATCACCATTTGTTAAATGAGTACCATGAAGGTTCTCTCCGTAGTCACCACCTTGCATGGCGAGTCTTCCCAGCTGGACAGATGCTGAGGTTCGGGGAGGTTATGATGCACAGGAGACAAGGGTGAAGAGTGGACATGGGTCAGACCCAGGTCTCTATGTTCAACATGGCCACTCTTGGCAGACCCTCCACACCCAGCCACACCCTGAAGTTCAGCTGGTCTTGTTGTCCTCAGTAGTTATGAAAAAAGTCACTGCCGTGGCCGGGCGTGGTGGCTCATGCCTGTAGTCCCAGCGCTGTGGGAGGCCAAGGCGGGTAGATTTCCAATGCTCACAGAGTTTGAGACCAGCATAAGCATGAGTGAGCCAGAGTAAAAGACCCCGTCTCTACCACGAGGAAAGAACACCGCCGGGTATTGTGGCGGGCGCCTGTAATCCCAGCTACTTGGGAGGCAACTGGCACGAGGAATCACTACAAAGAAGGACAATGAAAAAACAAACAAACAAAAAAAAAAACAAGGAAACTAAGAAGAGTGCAAGCCAACTGAAATTGAAAGCAAAATAAAACACACACACACACACACACAAAATTAAAAAAAAAAAAAAGTCACTGCCGAAACTGGGTTAGCAAATACTGAGTCATTGCTCTGCAGGGAGATACATGGTTAGGTTCCCTTGAGCCTTTGGTGACAACAATCTCATTGATGCGCCAATATGTAACCTTTTCTTGTGTGTGTTTCTTTTTAAAGATGCCTTATGTAATCTGTATGTTGAGTCATCCACATTGAACTTGGTGGCTAATAACATTGTAACTCACACCTGAACACCACCACCTGCCTGGTACATGCACCTGCTTGCAGCCTTGCTATGCCTGGGGAGTCACCAACGGGAAAGCTCAGCAACGCAGAAAGATGGCAGTAGGCAGGTCATGAGAAGGACATTTGTTCACAGACTGGAACAAGGACACCAAACATTTTTAGTTCATCCTCAGCTGGGAACAAGTGCATCAGGCACCTCAGACTTTTCAGCATTCCGTACTTTTTTGCAAATGACCATGAAAGCACCAGGAATATTGATTTGGGGGATACAGATTAACTTTAGTGGCAGGTGAATTCACATTGGATGGCGAGGATGGAGTGGACTTCCTCTAGGAATCCTTCTTAACCTCCATATTGGACATTTAGGGGCTGTCCTGGGCATGGTGCCACATTGAGCAGCACCCCTGGCTTCTCTCCCAACTGTGGCAGCCAGTAATGTCTCTAGATATTGCCAGATGTCCCCTGGGTGGGCAGCAGGAATCATCCCCTCACCCCAAATTAGAAAACCAGGGTCCTAGGATCCTTGCTGTCCCCTGGCCAGTCAGTCCTGAGCCTTTGTCACGAAAAGCATCGGGAACCCTCTGCCAAATTGGCCTGGGAGCTGCTCTTGAATGTTTAGATCAGGGGTCCTCAAACTACGGCCTGCGGGCCGCATGCATTGGTGTGAATTGTATTTGTTCCTGTTTTTTTACTTCAAAATAAGATATGTACAGTGTGCATAGGAATTTGTTCATATTTTTTTTTTTGAGACAGAGCCTTAAGCTGTCACCCTGGATAGAGTGCCGTGGCATCAAGCTCATAGCAACCTCCAATTCCTGGGCTCAAACGAGTCTCTTGCCTCCGCCTCCCAAGTAGCTGGGACTACAGATGCTCGCCACAACGCCTGGCCATTTTTTGGTTTCAGCCATCATTGTTGTCTGGCGGGCCAGGGCTGGATTCGAACCCGCCAGCTCAGGTGTACGTGGCTGCGCCTTGGCCTGCCGAGCCACAGGCGCCCAGCCATATAGTTTTTTTTTTTTACTATAGTCTGGCCTTCCAACGGACTGAGGGACAGTGAATTGGCCCTGTTTAAAAAGCTTGAGGATGCCTGGTTTAGATGGGTTTGTTACTTTGCACCCAGAAGCAGCTGAGTTCCTGATATTGGTGTCATCTTTGCCACCTCCTGAGGCCACCCATGGGGACTTGTATGCAGGACAGAGGAGAGTGGCAGGCGGCGCAGTTGCTGGCTGACAAGAGACATGGCAATGACAGACGGGGTGCTTCCCTGCTGACTTGGATTTTTAATCAGAGTGAGGCGGCAGGGTGCACAGGGCCACCGCAGAGGTATAAAGTGCCCTCAAAGCCAATTTCTGCAATGAAGAAAGTGTCAGGCCAAATGGAAGAGACAGAAAATTGCCAGGTTCCCTGGGAGATGACTGTCCTCAAAATAAAACAAACAATCCTGATCAAAAAGAGAGAAGAGAGCACTGGATGAGTTTGGGTTTTGAGAGGCAGTGAGAAAAGTTAAGTCCAGACTTTGCATGAACAACCTGAGTTACACAGCTAACATGGCACACTATAGAAATTTTTTGAAAACCCAGAGAAAATTAGTTAGATGTCGTCTTCTAACCATATCTTCTGGGACAATGTGGCTGTGTCTGCAAAACTTGACAAGACACTTTTTTTCCCCTTTATCCGTTCTCAGGTTCTATTAAATATTTGTGGACCATAAATACAAAGTTTTCTGTACTTGAGGAGTGAACCTTGAAGGGCATCCCTCCCCTAGGCAGGAGGGGAGCCAAGGGACAAGCCATAGGGTGGCTAGAGAGAGGAAACAGCCCATGAAGCTGAAAAAGGACAGAAAGGGAAAATATATCAAGCGTAGCCTTTAAAACACACATTGGCGCAGAGATGACAAGGATGGCCTGCAGTGACTTCATGGATGAAGGCCAGGCCATGAAGGAGGAAGTGGTCTGCCGGGCTTCATGTTCAACTATTCACAGCCCCTTAGGACTCAGGCCAGAATTCTGGGAGCTGGGACAAAGGCCAGTGATCTTTCTGACACTGCATGCACAAAAATAACACAGTGTGTCCACTCGGGACCTGTAGCACAGCAGTTATGGTGCCGGCCACATACTCTGGGGCTGGTGGTTTCAAACCTGGCCCGGGCCAACTAAACAATAATGGCAGCAACAATAACAAAGAATAGCTGGGCATTGTGGCAGGCGCCTGTGGTCCTAGCTACTTGGGAGGCTGAGGCAAGAGAACCACTTAAGCCCAAGAGTTTGAGGTTGCTGTGAGCTGTGATGCCACAGCACTCTACTGAGGGTGACATAGTGAGACTCTTTCAAAAAAAAAAAAAAGAAAAAAGAAAAGTAACTAGAAGGAAATGCACTGCAGTGACCTGGGGACCATCGGTGGTCTTTATTCCCTCTCTCCCATCCCCTAAGAAAGTCTTCTCAGGCCTTTCCACAAGCCTCTTACCATTTACATTCAGGAAGTGTTATCAACATTTGTGTCTGCATTATAGCTCCACTGAAATTGTGCTTTTCTTTACCTGAGGTGACTCCCAGCTCCTTACATGTGAAGATGTGTGTCACACTAACAGAGTCCCTGTATCAGTGTCAGATTGGAGGCAGATCAGAAAAGTGGGGGGAGGCACAGGACCCAGGCCCAGGCCTGGAGCCACCTGGGACAGGAGAGTCTGGGGCTATGAGAGCCCAGCACGGCTGTCTCCAGTGCCACGGGGGTGGGTGTGTGCCCGCAGCCAACCGAATTCTGCTTCCTGGGGTGGTCATCTGGATCTCTGCAGGAATGGTCCAGGCTGCCCACTCTGCTGACTCTGCCTTTCTCCACAGGGGCTGGTTTCTGCTCCCTGGCCCTGGCCTGCAGTTCCATAGTCTCAGCCACAGGCCTTCTGCCACACATGCTTACAGGTTTCTCTCAGGGCTTGACCCTTTTCTGCCAATTTCTTAGTTGACACCTGCAGCAAATTAAAGCATTCAGAACCCTGGCCCAGTCCCACAGGCTGAGGGGCCCACCTGTTGCCCACCGCCCTCCCAGGGCTGGGATATTGTGCCTTTGCCTTGTCCTGAGAGAAGGGAGGTGGCCCAGGGAGAGGCCAAACTGGGCTCCGTGGCCCAGGGCACTAGTGTCACCCTAAGGAGGTAGAATGGGCTGGGATGCCTCCTCTCACCTCCAGAGAGTCCCCAGTGCCTATAGCAAGAACAGAAGCCAATGCAGGGCAGGGCTAGAATCCCTTCACCTGGTTGCTAAGTGTCCAAGCCAAGCAACACAGAGCCCGCTCCCTCTAGGAACACACTCTTGGTTCCATGGGATCTTTCTCTCTTTCCTGCCCTTGCCTCCCTTCTAGGCTGCTCCAGTGCAGCCTCAGTGGACAATGGGAGGCTGAGGGCTGGGTTCTGTTATCTGCCACCTGGACAGGAATGGACAGAGAGGCCCCACAACCTCCCTGCAGGGGCTGAGTGGGAGAGGCGGGGGCCCTTCTATAACTTGGTGGTGGTGGAGGGAACAGCAGCCTGTGGGGCAGGAGCATGGGGAGGAATGGGCCATGCTGGGGCCCACCTGGAGGAGGGAGAGGCTATGTGATGGGGAGGGCTGGTTTAGTCTTTATGGCAGAAAATGCCATATGGCATTTATGGACTCTGTGTCCCTGGACATGTTCTGCAGCCTCTCAGGGTCTAATATACACCTAAGGACACTACCACCCATCATTAGCAACTGAATGAGAAAAGCCTCTAGTGCCAGCACAATGCCTTGTACACAGCAGGTGCTCAATCAGTGGGGCCAGTATCAGGCATACGCCACCCTTGTCCTGATATCAACATTAGTCCCTTGTGCTCCACCCAGTCTCACTGTTGCCTTGGTAGCTGCAGACCAGAGTCAGAAGGGCTTGAGCCTGGGGTTAGCACAGCCTGTGTTCCTGCCCTGTGGAAGGGAAAGAGCCTTTCGAGCTTGCCCCAGAGTGCTGTGAGCCAGAGCCTGGCCTGGGGGTGTAGGAGCTGGCCTTAAGGTGATGGACAGCAGTGGGAGCCATTCACTGCCCACAGGATGGGTTGTGCATGACATCACCACACAAAGGGACCTGGGGACCCCGAACAATAGCCTCACCTTCCGAACCCTCAACATTGTTATAGGAACTGCCCAATCACCATGTAAGTGCCGTGTGGTTCTGTCCTCAGGAGCCCAAGGCCTTCTCGACTCACAAGTGTTTCATCCTGCTTGCTGGCCCTGCCTGCTCCCATGGGTGCCTCCAGGACTCTGACACATTGCCCCTGGAGGTGAGGGTGGGAGCTGCTACCTTGAACTTCATACCAAAGGAGTAGAAAGTAAAAAATATGCAGAAAAGCTGATTCCCCAGAGCCTGGAGCAAAGGTGCTCATTTGAACTAATGGAGGTTTTTCTCCTTGATGGGCCAGGCTGCAGCCATCACCTCTTCAGTGCTGCCTCTGGGCCCACCTTGAGCAAACAATATAATTCTACTAGCCACAGGGGCATTTTGCATTCTCTAGCTTTTAGGATGGAACACTGCACCCCAGAGTGCCCCACTATCACAGCTGAGGACACACCCAAGGGACCGACCTTCAGCTGCCAGGTGGGCCAGGTTGGGCTCTGGGGCAGCAGCCAGGTTCCCCAGAAGGGCTGATCCTCAGCACCTGGAAGGACATGCTGACCCAGAAAAAGTCACCACAGGCTGCCACAGTGGAGATGAGCTTGTCTGGGATAGCTGGCAGAGGGACAGTCCAGGGATCTGCATCTCTGCATCTCAGGAGGTGCTCCGGCAAGCCCTGAGGATCCTGGCCCACCCCAGGGAGGTGGCAGGGCTCCCCTGGTGACCCCCGTCAGTCCTCAGCCCATTCCCAACATCCCTGTGGGGAAGAGTTGAGCCTTGCCCTTTCCAGAGTCACCAGGTGGGACCTTAACTCCCAATGGCCACTCCTGCTTTACTTGCCCCAAGGGTCTGATTGGGGGCAGCTTCCTGTGTACAAACTGCTTCAAAGCAAAAGGATCCCTGTCTAGCCATGAGACATTTCCTTCATTCTGAAACTTTAGTCATGAATTCCCATGGTACAATGTCATCAAACGTCAGATAGGAAGGGATGGTCTTAGAATGAGTGGGGCTGTTTTCCCTGGGCCAGAGCTTTACAATTTACATTCGCTCCCTGAGAATCTACCACAGCGGCATGCTGCATGGTGTGTCCCCACTGGACGGGAGAAGCTGAGGGCTTCTTGGGACCCTCCTCATGACAATCCCTGGCTTAGGGCACTCCTCGTTCTCTCAGAAAGGTGTAGGACTCTTGGTAGCTCCCTGCACAGAGATTGGCCACCCCTCCCACCACCTGCAGACAGCACAATGCTGGCTGCAGTGCCCGGGCACTGCTGGTTGGAGTTTGCGTGGGGGCATGGCTGGCTATCTCAAGTCTGAGGCCATGAGCTCAGAGTCACAGCAGCTTGCCAGGGACTTTGGGGATGCCAGCAGCTTGCCAGTCTGTCCTCCCTTGCCTGACTGGCTGAGACAGACACACTGTGGCTAACTTTTCTAAATGGTGCTAAACCACATCTCCCTCTTGGGGTGTGTAGGACAGCCCATGAGCAGGTAGCCTTCTGGGTAGCAGGCTGTAGAAAAGGAGGGAGCCAAAAATGCAGTGTGACACACTATTCCAAGGTTACCCTCTCCTCTCAACTCTCCTCACTCCCCTGCCCCCCATGGAGGTGTCCTCAGAAACAAACACTTGGATCCACTTGAGGTAACAAGAGCACACAAAGCCCTTTCCATTGTGGAGGGGAAGATCCTTTCAGCATGTTAGAAAACAACTGCTTTCTGCCATTTTCCTATTGGGACTTCTTTCCAACTGGCACATTGGCAAAGCTTCCGGAGCTTGACTGCCCATCTGTAGGGATGCCAGTCTGGCCAGGGCACCCCATATCTCAGCCCAGCCAGCCCCACTGAAGCCTGCATGATTGTGAGACTCCGCCACCTTGTGGCTGTGAGAAGAACAGCTCACCCCCAGGGACCTCAGACCTGGGGAAGATGTAGGTGCCTCCTAGATCTGGTGATGCTGAGGGAACTTGGAGCGATGAGGGCAGATGGAGGACACCTAGCCTGCCAGGCTCCCCCTGCCCCCCACAAGCGCACAGGTCACCGCTCCTTTATCCTTTATAGGAATATTACTCACCTGCAGGGCTCTAATGACCACCTGCCCATGGAGAAGTCTTGCCTTGAATTCTAAGGAAATATTTGTAACTGCAGCATAATTGTACACTAGAATAAGATGTTAGTATTTTCAAAGACATTATTAGCATTTTTATTTTTTGAGACAGAGCCTCAAGCTGTCACCCGGGATAGAGTGCTGTGGCATCACAGCTCACAGCAACCTCCAATTCTTGGGCTCAAGCGAGTCTCTTGCCTCTGCCTCCCAAGTAGCAGCGACTACAGGCACCTGCCACAATGCCTGGCCATTTTTTGGTTGCAGCCGTCATTGTTGATTGGCTGGCCCAGGCTGGATTCGAACCCGTCAGCTCAGGTGTACGTGGCTGATGCCTTAGCCTGTTGAGCCATAGGCGCCGAGCCCATTATTAGCATTTTTAATTTGGGAAAGAGGGCAGCTATTAAAAGCACCAGTGTGCAGGGGTGATTTGGTAGTCAGGTAGACTCCACCTGCAGTAGGATAAACACGCTGATGTTCAAAAATAGTGATGTTAATGATACAACGTCTTGACTTCCAATGGCTCTGCCCAACCTCCTGACAGAAGATATGAAGGTCCCCTTGGAAGATGGCAAAAAACGGTGACACAGTGACAAACCCCCCCATGTTGCCCTACACTGAGCCACCCAGTACCTGAGGCTGGATCTCCCCATTGCCCTTTCAGAGGTCACGCCCTAAGGAGCAGATCTAGTGATGATGCCAACACACCTTGGCACTTCCACCAAGGCGATCCCTCCACCTCTGCCAGGCCATGGGATGAACAAGGACAAGCTCAGGGAAGCCAGGGACACCAAGACATCAGGGTGGCAGCAACCGGGAATTAATACAAATGAGAACTGAGTGCTATTCTAAAAGGCACCTTCTATTTGCCGCCTGCACCCTGTAACCCTCTGTATTACAGCAGGACTGCAATGAATAAGGGAAGGCAGAAAAAAAATACCTCCAAGGGCTTCCTTTAAAACTCCACTTTACATAAGGGCTTATTTTAGGGCTCTCACTGAAAAGCTGGTTTGAACAGGACATCTCAAGGGCATCATTTCCAAAAGTGGGGGCTGGAATTTGTAATACTCTCTACTTAATGTGTGCTTGCCTTGTCATGCCAGTTCCTTAATCCTCTGCAGGATCAGCTCAGCATACAAATGAGCCAATTTCTCAACAGGGGGTTCTGCTGCCCACAGTGGACTTTGGTCTGAACTCCTGCATGCACTTCTGGGGCTTAGGCACGGAGTGGGTGCTAGGTTGGCTAGGGGAAGGTTGGGAGTGCAGGGACCCCTTTGAGGAAGAAAACAGCCAGCCCACCACCCCACATTGCTCGCTCTCCAAGTCACCTGACCTTCATATTCCTTTGAGGAAAGCACTTGGCTGTTATAAGGAACTCAAGAACTTATCTTTATGTTGACCTGCTAAAAAACAAATGCAATAGGATAAAGCCACTTTAGAAACAGCAACTGAAACCAGCCTGGGCAAGAATTATGGAGTCTCTTGGGCGGCGCCTGTGGCTCAAAGGAGTAGGGCGCTGGCCCCATATACCAAAGGTGCCAGGTTCAAACCCAGCCCTGGTCAAAAACTGTTAAAAAATAAAAAATAGTTTAAAAAAAGAATTATGGAGTCTCATTTGAGACCCTGACAGATGACATGCTGCGTCAGCACCTCCTCAGACAAACAGGACACTAACTGTGAAAAACACTGATGGAATTGGCCAGCCTGCACAGTTGGCTTTGGAGACTCCATGCCACCTGTGAACAGCTCACTGGTCAATGCTACGGGGGCCTCATTTAGGAGGAAGTACAAAAACAGGCATTGCTTGGCCTTTGATGTGAAAGAACTCTCGAGGCTACCAGGGAATTTGTGATGAGGCAATTCAGTGTAGAGGGATGTGCTTTGAAAAGCAGCTGCCAAGCCAGCACTGCACTTACAGTCACATTTTAATCAAAGTGAGCTCTGGCAGGCATGCAGGTAGAACAGGCTCATCCTGCCCCAGCCCCAGCATAAGTAGGCCACCCAAACCACCCAGCCACAGGGACACCAAGGGGACTTCCTTGCTTAATTTTACCCCTCCTATGAGACTCAGGTTTCTACTGTCTATGGCAGTGTTTTTCAACCTTTTTAATCTCATAGCACACTTGAAGCTATAAACTTCTGTGGCACATTTAAACTGGGCTGATAAAAAAAAAAAGAGGAAAGAACAAAAGAATAGCATATACTTATGTGCTTTGAACTTCTTTCAAAAATAATTTAATTAATGGTCTTTAATAATTTTCATGGTACACCTAGGATCCTCTCACAGGACACCAGTGTGCTGCAGCACTCTTGTGGAAAATCGTTCATCTCTGGGATAAGGCCAAGAATCCTGGTAGAAAGAATTATAAAGTCTATTTCACAAAAGACAAAAATCAATTCTGGATGAAAATCTTTGTAAGAAAAAAAAAAAAAATCTTTGTAAGATTTTAGTCAGGCTTCAGGTATTTTTGATATGATATTCTAACTAGAATTATAGTATAGTACCAAGTACATGTTTGGCCTATGAGCAGGCAATGAATCTGTGAATAAAAAAAGAATACAGGTTAAAAAAAAAAGGGAAGTGATCTGGCTATGTTGCCCAGGCTGGAGTGCAGTTGCAGGATCACAGCTCACTGCAGCCTTGAACTTCTAGGCTCAGGTGATCCTCCCACCTCAGCCTCCCAAGTAGCTGGGACTCCAGGTACGTGCCACCACCCCCAGCCGTTTTAATTTCTTAATCTAGTATAAAATGCTGAGAGCAATGGGCTTTCAGTCAGATTTGGTGACAAATGTAGTTAGCAAGCACATTTACTTATGGCTCAGACACACACTCTCTCCTCCCCACAAAACACCACCAGCACCTACAATAGCTTCACAAACGGAACTGTGAAGAGAAATAGATTTAAATTGCAACTCAGTAAAGAAAGAACACAGGCGTGAGCAATCAAAACAGTCCCTTTAAATTCTGATCTTTAAAAAAATTTAATTTTTCCAAATTAGAGACTTTCTTTGCCAGATGCCAGAAAAAGATAAGAACTGATCATGCCTTAAAATCAAAGTTTTTTTTTTGTGCTTCATAAAATCCACAACATGAGAAGGTCCAAGGTAAGTTGAGAATTATTAGGACTTGGGTAAGAGCTGAAATACACATCAGAACAGCCCGTCTGCTTGGCAGACAGCTATTACCATATACCTGGAATGAGTTTTTCACAAAAAAAGAGGATTCTATATACAGCCCTCTTCCCAAACATACCAATGGCTTCAGTGCACTTCCTTTACACATATCTGACACCACAGAATGAAAACCAAGTCTTCAAACTATCTTTGACTTTAGTCATTAAGTACATTTGTAAAATAACATATTTGGGTTTTCAGCTCTGCTAGTGTCACATGTACATTCGAAACAAGTGATTTGGTCATTCCCTGCATACAAAGGTAGCATCTACACAGGTTTGGGGGCAGGGACAAAGAAGCCAAAGACATTTGTCTTTGGGGCAATGGGGGTGGGAGAGTGGCAGGAACACGTTTCCCATCACCTGTTGTCTCATGTTTTCCATATGTGGCCCACTGCTGGCTGTGGAGAAGAATATTCTTTCTCTCCTCTCTTGCCCAAATGAAATGGAGTAGGAAGAGTCACCAAACCCTTCCCTTGGCCAGGTGCAGCTGCCATTAAGCTCCGTGGGCCCCTGATGAGTGGCAGGACCAGGCTGCTCCAGGGAAGCAGAGATTTGCTCTGGGATGAGAGTGGAGACCCCAGGGCCTTGCGGACTCTGATCCAGAGGTGCAGCAGCTCAGCAAAGCCACAATAGGTAATGCTCTAGCAAATCTCCCAAAACCACCACCTCACAGACTCACACCATTTGCTCATTATTCTTAGTATTAGAAATTGGGAAAGGCAAGGATAAGACATCTGTGTGTAACCTTGGATATGAACTATTCGTTGTCATCACTTTCACACCCAGCTTTGTATTCAGGAACCATAACTGAACAAAAACCATGTGTTTAATTACAGAAGACCGGTTTCTGTTTTAGCATTTTTTGGGTGCCCACTATCAGCCAGGCCCCGAGCTGAGTGCTCAGAGCACACACACACTCACATGGTACCTCACAACAACCCTGTGAGGTAGGGATGGTTCCTATTCAACAGTTCAGAGAACAAGGCTCCAAGGTGACCCAACCTGTCTGCCTGCCTGCTCATAACTCCTCAGGTGGCAGAACAGGGACTGGATTCATTTTTTTTTTTTTTTTTTTTAAGAGACAGGGTGTTGCTATACTGTTCAGGCTAGTCTTGAAAGCCTCCAGGGAAGAGGGATCCTCCGTAGCCTATGCCTCAGCTGGGACTATAGGCATATGGCACCATGCCTAGCTGAATTTTCTTTTTTTCTCCAGGTTCAATCCAACTCTTGGTTTCATTGTTAGAGACTATAAAAAGTTTTGGTCCTAATCCAGAGAGCTCATTAAATAAGTTTCCAGGCTTTGTTTCCTATCTCCCATCCCCATTTCTGAAGGCTGAAAAAAATATAGAATTAAAAAATTAAAATTGGTGTATAGTTTAGAGTTCGGCAAATCAGTACAGTTGTTTGGTTCAGAGTCCCTTCTCGTTTCAGCCGCTGGCATGGCAGTAAGAGTTATAGTGATACCCTCGACAGTTCCTCTCTCCTGACTCCTGTCACTCCCTTGTGCCCAAGGCCTGGGGCCACACTCCCACTAGTTCAAGCACAGAGGAAGAAGTGCTTGTGGCAGTGAAATAGGCAAAGGAAAAATGGAGGGCAGGTAACCCTCACAATGGTTACCAAGCATACGTAAATTCTGGTTTTTCTCAACTGAGAAGTCTAAGACCTCCCTTCTCTGGGCCCACAGGCTAGACCTGACCCAGGCAAAGGGCTTCCTGTGGTCTGGGTGGGAAAGCACCGGCCCATCCCTGCCAGGGCCATGAAGGGGAGGGCAGGGCCAGACTGGTACACGGTGCCAAAGGCCATCTTCCCCTCAAAGTATAAGCAACCGAGGCAGAAAGAAGAAAGTGAATTCCCACCATCTTCTAGAAAGATGCTGATCTCAAAAAAAGAAACCTGGCAGAGTAGATCTGAGGTCCCAATCCACCACAAGTATGAAAGGCAAGGCACCAAAACTAGTAACATTTTTAACACATAAATGAAGAATATCCTTCTTCTTTGGTTGTCATAACCCCTAGCTCAGGGTTCTAAATCTATCATGTACATTTTCAACAATTTTTTCTCCCAATAACGTTCACTCTGGCCAAACACACCTCAAGAGATGGAGTCCATGACTACCCTCTGGAGGTCCTATGCCATAAGCCTCTGGAGCAGTCAAGGCTGCATTCTGCCACAGCCCCTCACTGACCTCATATGCCACTGCATCGGACTACCTTCCTGGGGTTTCATCTGCAGGGGAGCTGGGACAGACACACGTCTGATGAACACATACCCTGAGCCTATGTCCAGCTCCTCCAGCGATGTCTGTGCAGTCAGAATGGGCCCAAGCACTCTTGTACTGGAGTCTCCGTAGAGCCACTAGACCTGCCCAGAAGTATCAGGAGCATGTCGCCATAGCCACGCAGTGAAGCTGACAACTCCCTGTGGAAGCTACTCCACTGCTACAGCCTGAAAGCAGGAGTCTCTCATCCTTCCTGTTGAAAACCTGAGAACCTGAGGTCATAGACACTATTTTTGCCTTTTTACTTCTATCCTTAGCTTTCACCACTCCAAAGACTCTAAAATGATCTTTCACACCATTAACTCCACTTAGATGCCCTCAAAACTTCCACTGCTATACATCTTGGTTTGGAATGCAGAGTCTGAGGTATCTGAGGTTGTTTTAATTCTGTAAAAATGAAAAGGGAAGCTAGATAAACACTGAAACTTGCGGCTACAATCTCTCATCACTTTGCTGAACACATTTTCTAAGATTAAAATAGAAAAGGCACATGTCCCCTGGTCCAGTAGGTGTCCAGAGCTGCCTTCTCTCTCACGTTGCTATCCATGGCTACTATTCCTGATACAGGGAAGAAGAGCCCCTGACAGACAGTGGAGCTCAGGATGAGAGGACAGTTCAGACACTCCTCACATTTGAACTGTTTCTTAGGCTTAAGAGTAGCCACGAAATTTTTTCTAAAAAAAAAAAAAAAAAAAATCACACAGTTATTCCACAGAAAAGTAAAGCAGAAGAACAGATAATTTAATTATACAAATGAAATCACTTTCCTTTGCTTCAGGAGTCCAAGTAAGTTCACTTGCTGTCAGAAAGAAAGGTTTTTAATATCAGAAATAACCTCTCTTAGTTCTAATACCCACAAAGAAAACAAGATCAGAAACAAAAGTCCACCATGGAAGAAATCCCAGAATAATCCAATTTGGAAAGAATTTAATTAACAAAATAAAATAGAGGGAGAATGGTCCAGGTGGGGCTCTGGG
>CAUYON010022367.1:0-21366 GCA_963573935.1 Arctocebus calabarensis | reverse complement strand
AATCTATGCTTCTTCAGTGGGGTATTCAAGCCATTAACATTTATTGAGATAATTGATAAGTGTGGTAGTGTTCTATTCATGTTATTTTGTGAGAGTCCATTGCTTAGTTTTCTTTTGCGTCAGTGTGGAAGTTAGGTTCTGTCCTTTAATTTCTGTGTTCTTACTTTGCTGTTGATCCATTGTGATGGTCAATGTGAAGAACAGGTTGAAATATTTCCTATAGAGCTGCTCTTGTTGTGGTGAATTTCCTCAATGTTTGTATATCAGTAAATGATCTGATTTCTCTGTCAATTTTAAAGCTTATCTTTATAGGATATAGAATTCTGGGCTGGAGATTGTTCTGTTTAAGTAGATTAAAGGTAGATGACCATTGTCTTCTTGCTTGGAACGTTTCATTAGAGAAATCTGCAGTCACCCTGATAGATTTGCCCCGTAGGTCAACTGGCACTACTCCTGGCAGCTTGAAGAATCTTATCTTTTGTCTTGACCTTGGATAGGTTCATCACTATGTCTTGGGGAAGCTCGGTTAGAGTTGAGGTGACCTGGGGTCCGATATCCCTCTGAAATGAGAGTATCAGAATCTTTGGTGATATTTGGGAAATTTTCATTTATAATATTCTCTAGTATGGCTTCCATTTCCCTGGGGCATTTATCTTCCCCTTCTGGGATACCTGTAACTTGTATGTTTGAATGCTTCATAGAGTCCCATAATTCTGTCAGTGAACGTTCTGCTTTCTCTCTCTTCTTTTCTGCCTCTTTAACTATCTGAGTTATCTCAAGAGCTTTGTCCTCTACCTCTGAGATTCTTTCTTCTGCATAGTCTAATCTGTTGTTGATACTTTCTATTGCATCTTTAAGTTCCCTAATTGACTGCTTCAGTTCCTTCAGCTCTGCTATATCCTTTTTATATTCCTCATATCATTCATCTCTCTCTCTCTCTTTTTTTTGTAGAGACAGAGTCTCACTCTATGGCCCTTGGTAGAGTGCCATGGAGGCACAGCTCACAGCAACCTCCAGCCCTTGGGCTTAGGTGATTCTCTTGCCTCAGCCTCCCAAGTAGCTGGGACTACAGGTGCCCACCACAATGCCCGCCAATTTTTGGTTGCAGCCTCCATTGTTGTTTGGTGGGCCCAGGCTGGATTCGAACCTGCCAGCTCAGGTGTACATGGCTGTTGCCTTAGCCCGTTAAGCCACAGGCGCCAAGCCTCTTTTTCCACTTTATCAGCATTTTCCTTCATTGTTTCCTTCATTTCCTTGATTGTTTTCATCATCTGTATTCTAAATTCCCTTTCTGTTATTTCTAACATTTCCTTATAGGTGGAATCCTCTGCAGTATCTACCTCACAGCCCCTTGGGAGGGTTGCTCTGGACTGGTTTTTCATGATGCCAGGAGTTTTCTGCTGCATCTTCCTCATGAGTGATTTCTTTTATCTTTTTCCTTGCCCTAATTTTCCTTTCACTTCTTCCTGTTCTTTAAGTTGCTGAGCCTCTGGACTAGGGTTTCGATGAGTCCTTTTGGTACAGGACCAGAAATATGAGAAGATTGAAGAGCAAGAAGGGAAAAATGAAAGAAAGAGAAGAAAAAAAAAGAAAGAAAAAGGAGAAAGGAGAGGGCGTGGGTAGAAGCAACTGTTGACAGAAAGAAGAGAGGCACAGAAAGAGGGGGATAGGAGGAATATAGGTGTATAGTAGGGTACTTTGACCCAATCTTAAGAACCCCAATGACAGGGGGTGCTGGGTTGGGTGCTTAGGTCATCAGCTCTTTGCCAGCCTGTTTGGACACAGTACTCCACCTCCACCAAGTAGAAAGGTAAGACAAAAATGCAATAGATCAAACCAAAACAAGCAAACCAAAAACTTTACGGGATAAAATCAGGGAAAACAATAATTAATTTGGGTAGAAACTTTACGGGATAAAATCGGGGAAAACAATAATTAATATGGGTAGAAACAGTAGCAAAATTGAAGTTCTAATTGTTGAAAAAGGCAACAATGGAAAATTATATTTAAACTAGAAAAATGAAGGAATAAAAGAAAAAAATCTTTAAGGAAAATGTTGAAATTAAAAACAAAACAACAATAACAAAAACAAACAAACAAACAAAACTAAACTAAAAATAAAGCAGTATATATATCTTGCTCATATTGTCTGGGCAAGAGGTTATTTTCTGGGGTATGATATGTTGATCACAATGTTGATACGGCTGTACAAAATGGAGACCGGAGGCCTCTAATGATTTCTCAAACCCCACAGGGTGGAGAGCCTAAAACCTCCTCAGCCTGTTTAGAAGGCACTTTAAATTGCTAACTTGGGCTAAGCAGAAGCTTTCCCAAGAAAGCGCTTGTCGCTGGGATCACTCCTTAAGTGGCTATCCACTTACCCAGTGTGCTAAAACCAGTCTCACCCTATGCTCTTGAAGGCTAAGGCTGCAAGGCATCTCAGTCCCCACCTTTAGGCTGCTCAGTTACTTCATTACTCGCTCCCACATGATGCTTGTTCTGCGACCCTGAGGGTGGAGCTTGCCAGGGCAGTTCTCCCACAATGGCTCCACAGTCAAACACTGTCAAACACTGGTAGCTCTGTCTGGCTTGGTGGCTCAGTCTGAGGCCCTAGACAACACTCAAAGACCTCCGCACTCTTGCCCAAGTTCTCCCAAGGCAGGTCAACTGAGTGCCAAGTCCAAACGAAACCCAAACAGCTCACTTTCCAGTTTGCAATCTCACTGCTGCTGCACCCACAACTGCCGGCAGGATTAGACTGAACGAACACATGCAACCACTTGCCAGGTCTCCACTGCTTTTGCCTTCCTCTGGGGGTCCAGAAGTCTCACGCTGTCTCCCTGTGTCCCCAAAGGGATGTTTCTGGGCAGATCCTGCCAGCCAGAGATGCCTGAAGTCTTCTCTCCCCAGTCTCACTGTGCCCAGTTGCAAGGAAGCAGTTACTCAGCTGCCATCATGCTCCCATCTGACACTGGGCTATTTTTTGGTTGTAGTTGTCATTGTTGTTTGGCAGGCATAGGGTGGATTCGAACCCACCAGCTCTGGTGTATGTGGCTGGCACCTTAGCCACTTGAGCTACAGGCGCCAAGCCTGTGCACACATTTTAACTGAAGGGCAAATTACATCAAGGAATATTCAAAGCTCAAATGGTCAACCTGCCACTATAAAGTTAAAGTGTCAAGTCTCTTAAGCTCTTGGTCTATTTTCCTTTCTGCGTATTCTGAGTCTATTAACTTTATCTACTGATGTTGAGATAAACTCAATATTTATGGTATTACTAATACAAGGCAGCCAGTTCTAGCTAAAATGTACATATTGAAAACTCATTTTAAACTAAAGAAGGCTAAAAGAGTTTTTTTACAAATGAAACCACCATGGGCAGTGCCCGTAGCTTAATAGGTAGGGCACAGGCCATGTGCACCAAGGCAGGTGGGTTCCAACTTGGCCTAAGCCTGCTAAACAATGCCAAGTGCAACGAAAAAATAGCCCAGCGTTGTGGCAAGTGCCTGTAGTCCTAGCTACTTGGGAGGTTGAGGTAAGAGAATAGCTTAAGACCAAGAGAGAGAGGTTGCTGTGAGCTGCGTTGTCACAGCACTCTACCAAGGGTGACAAAGTGAGAGTCTATCTCAAAAAACAAAAACAAAAACAAATCAAACTACCATAAAAATTGCTTTACCCAAAACTTTGATCCACAGGCTTTATTGTTGTGGTTTTTTTGGTTTTTTTTTTTTGAGATAGAGCCTCTAAGCTGTTGCCCTGGGTAGAGTACTATGGCATCACAGCTCACAGCAACCTCTAGCTCCTGTGCTCAAGTGATTCTCCTGCCTCCACCTCCCAAGTAGCTGGGACTACAGTCACCCACCACAACGCCCAGCTATTTTTTTTTTTTTTTTTTTTGGTTGCGGCCATCGTTTGGCGGGCCTGGGCTGGATTTGAACCTGCCAGCTCAGGTGTATGTGGCTGGCGCCTTAGTGGCTTGAGCCACTGGCACCAAGCCCACAGGCTTTATTGTTAATAGATTAACTATCAGGGCAACTTAAAACTTAGCCATGTGGACAAATTCCAGTTTTGTCAGAAATGATCTGGATCCCATCATCCTGTAATCTGGTGAGTCTGTGTTGCTGTCTCGTGGTGAGTTCTGAGGTGAAGTCTACTGGGCCTTTGTGTGCTTGTGTATGTGTTCAAATGTGTTATCTTTTTGCATGTACTTGTATTATATGTTGTTCTCATAAATCAATTAAATAAACACAAACTCTTTTCAAATTCATGTGTATATAGTAATATTTGGTAAATAATCTGTGTTTGTTTGTTTTTGAGACAAAGTCTCACTCTGTTGCCAGGTGTGAACCACTGCGCCAAGCCTTAAACTTTAAAAATTTTAAATTGGGCTCGGTGCCTGTGGTTCTACGGGCTAAGGAGCCAGCCACATATACCTGAGCTGGCGGGTTCGAATTCAGCCTGGGCCCACCAAACAACAATGACAGCTGCAACCAAAAAATGGCTGGGCAGGTGCCTATAGTCCCAGCTACTTGGGAGGCAGAGGCAAGAGACTCGCTTGAGCCCAGGAATTGGAGGTTGCTGTGAGCTGTGATGCCACAGCGCTCTATCCAGGGTGATAGCTTGAGGCTCTGTCTCAAAAAAAAAAAATTTTTTTTTAATTGGGGGGCGGCAACTGTACTCAGTGTGTGGGACACTGGTTCCACATACCGAGGGTGGCGGGTTCAAACCTGGCCCAGGCCAAACTACAACAAAAAATGGCCGGGAGTTGTGGCGGGTGCCTGTGGTCCCAGCTACTTGGGAGGCTGAGGGAAGAGAATTGCCCAAGCCTAAGAATTGGAGGTTGCTGTGAGCTGTGACAAGGGGGACAGAGTGAGACTGTCTCTAAAACAAAAAAAAAAATTTAATTGAGGGAAGCTACATTTGAGATGAGGGCTTCTGTGTGGCATGGACTCCACTTGAGAGCTGTGCTGTCTGGTAGCCTGGCTCTGGCAGGGGCTGGGCGGTGAGGCCGGTGGCCACTGCAAGAACCAGGAGTCAACCCAGGTAACACAAGGCAACAGGGGACTGGCAGCAATCAGAGCAGATAAGAGGGAGTTGGCAATGTGTTGAGCCCCTTAACACCATTCTGAGACACCCTACCGCTGTGGGGAATGTAACTTCAATGTAACTTTGAGTGCCATTGACTTATGTTTGAAGAAACTGTCTCAGAGTCCACATGAAAGGATGTCCTTCTGAAGACCTTCCAAAGTGATTAGAAAGTTAATCATGTAGAAGGCAGGCCCTGAAAGCAGAGTCTGGCTGTCTCTGGAATTTCCTGGAAGGGATCTTGGGAATGGAAAACAAGGTAAGTTTATGTGCATCTCAATTAAAGGTCATACCTGTTTTTTACAGATAAAAGACTGAATAAGTTTTTGTGGTAACTCTGTATGGTTTCTTTGTACTTTTATCATAAAAACCATTTGTAGCCAGCTGGTTTTATTATTAGAATGTGTACATGCAAAACCTTGCATTGTTAAAGTATATAAGTTTGTAAGAAATAAACTGAGGCTGGCTCGGCGCCTGTGGCTCAACGGGCTAAGGCGCCAGCCACATACACCTGAGCTGGCGGGTTCAAATCCAGCCTGGGCCCGCCAACCAACAATGATGGCTGCAACCAAAAAATAGCCGGGCATTGTAGAGGGCGCCTGTAGTCTCAGCTACTTGGGAGGCAGAGACAAGAGACTCGCTTGAGCCCAGGAATTGGGGGTTGCTGTGAGCTGTGATGCCACATCACTCTATCCAGGGTGACAGCTTGAGGCTCTGTCTCAAAAAAAAAAAAGAAAGAAACTGAGGCTGCTACATGCCTGAGAGAGCTGTAGTCCTCTTCTCCTCTAAACATTCTGACTGCTGGTCTCATCTCTGTGACCCCAGCCCAAACATTTCCAATAACAGGGGAAGGGTGTTCCAGATGAGTGGCAGGTGCAGCCCTAGCAGACTGCTTCCTCTCCCTCATTCCCTTTTTCTTTTGTCCTGTCCCCAGTTACTGTGCCCTGCTATGGATGCCCAGTAACTAAGTACTTATGTAATGAAGTAAATACTCAGCTAAATAATTAAAGGTCTTTTGAGAAAAAGAATTACTATATCAAGATAAAAGACAAAAGGCTCTTCTCACCAGCTTCACCGAGCCCCAGCCCCAATGATCAGAGGCCCAGGCTGCCAGCAGGCACCACTCCTGGTCCAACTTGTGGTCTCAGTATTTGTTCTGTGAGAAACCTTTCCAAGGACATCACAAAAATCAAAAGGAAGAAACTGGTTGTGGTAGACAGAAATTTACTTTCCCAGACTGCATATCAGATTTTTACAAACACTAAGACCCCCAAATTTACATCTCCATCTCAAAACTGTCTTTAAGGTCCAGATTCATAGTTAACTGAGACCTCAACTTGTCCACTTGTTCTCACACAGGGCTCTCAAGCTGTAACATACTGGAAAAGGAGACCCTGGTCATCACCGTGGACACTGGCCTGTGGGCAAGATGCATGCCCTACAAACCCAGGGAGGAAGCCCTACCAGCTTTCTCCTAGTGGATACCAACTGAGGTTGCAGCAACTTTCACAAACTGATCCTGTCCTTAAACCTGTGGAGACAAGTAAACTGGGGAGCAAACTCTGGGGTGGCCTTGTTCTTGCTTGTATCTGAGAAAAGAAGAAATGGCTGTGGGGGAACAGTGACAATGCCCACTTCTTGCTGTCCACATGAAGATGTGCCTGCATCCACCAAGAAACTTGCTTTCAGGGCCGCGCCTGTAGCTCAGAGGAGTAGGGCGCTGGCCCCATATGCCA
Organism: Arctocebus calabarensis; assembly: GCA_963573935.1. Classification (NCBI taxonomy): domain Eukaryota; kingdom Metazoa; phylum Chordata; class Mammalia; order Primates; family Lorisidae; genus Arctocebus; species Arctocebus calabarensis. Next base: position 14,545 of record CAUYON010022367.1, on the reverse strand, counting down.
GAGGTAGTGGGTTCAAACCTGGCCTCGGCCAAAAACAGCAAAAAAAAGAAATCCACTTCCAATTCATGCTGGTTGTGTGGATGTCTTTATTTGCTACCAAAACATAAGACACTGTTTACCTGTGTGGTCTTTTGGATGAAATTTGAGATAATCTAGACTAGTTCCCTAATTTTTCCTATTTGCATTTTGAATAGGGTTGATTTAATTCATAGCTCATAGATCCATTCAGAAAAATTTTCATCTTTGTAATACTGAATCTTCCTGTGAACAAACAAGATAGACTCACTATTCATATTTCTCTTTTCTTAATATCTCCCTGAAGAACACACACACACACACACACACACACACATATATTTTATTTTATTTTTTTGTAGAGGCAGTCTCACTTTATTGCCCTTGGTAGAGTGCCGTGGCATCACATAGCTCACAGCAACTTCCAACTCCTGGGCTTAGGTAATTCTCTTACCTCAGCCTAACCCTAATCCTAACCCGCCACAATGCCTGACTATTTTTTTGTTGTAGTTTGGCCGGGGGCCAAGTTTGAACCCGTCACTCTCGGTATATGGGGCCGGTGCCCTACTCACTGAGCCACAGGTGACACTCTATTTTTTTCAATTGAGACAGTCTCACTATGTCACCCTGGATTGAGTGCCATGGCATCACAGCTCACAGCAACCTCTAACTCCTTGGCTCAAGTGATCCTCTTGCCTCAGCCTCCCTAGTAGTTGGGACTATAGGCACCCCCCACAACATTCGGCTATTTTTTTGTTTGTTTAGCAGGCCCAGCCAAATTTGAATCCACCAGCACTGGAGCATGTGGCTGGTGCCCTAATTACTGAGCTACGGGTACACAGCCTAAAGAATACTTTTTTTAAACCTTTTTTTTTTATATATATATAAATTATTATTTTTTGAGTCTCATTATGTTGCCCTTGGTAGAGTGCTGTGGCATCATCACAGTTCACAACAGTCTCCAACTCTTGGACTCAAGTGATTCTCTTGCCTCAGCCTCCCAAGTAGCTGGAACTACAGGCATCCGCCACAACGCCTAGCTATTTTTTTGTCACAGTTGTTTAGCTGGCCTGGGCTGGATTCGAACTCTCCAGGTTTGGTGTATGTGGCTGGCACTATAACCACTGTGCTACGGGCACCAAGCCTGAAGAATATTACCTAATATTACAAGTTATTTACCTATAAAAGGGCACTAACAAAAGGAAAACCACTAACAAGCAACACTCAGAAACAAACCTCATTGTCTCCATGGATAACAGCCACCATGAGAAAAGAAAACTCAAGACACAACCAAGACTCAAATTACCTGTCGTACACAGTATTTTAGCCATATATAATCATCAAGTCAAAGTGGAAAAACCAGGAGATGAATACTGAAGCATCAATAGTTTTTTGTTTTGTTTTTTTGAGACAGAGCCTCAAGCTGTCACCCTGGGTAGAGTGCTGTGGAATCACAGCTCATAGCAACCTCCAACTCCCGGGCTCAAGTGAGTCTCCAGCCTCCGCCTCCCAAGTAGCTGGGACTACAGGCGCCTGCCACAACACCTGGCCATTTTTTGGTTGCAGCCGCCATTGTTGTTTGGCAGGCCCAGGCTGGATTGGATACCGCCAGCTCAGGCGTACGTGGCTGTAGCCTTAGCCCATTGAGCCACAGGCGCCAAGCCATTTTTTTTAATTTTTAAAAATACCTTTGACCAGTACCTCCCAAATTTCCCTCAGCCTCTGGAAACTACCACTCTACCCTTTTCTTTTATGAGTTCAACTTTTTTAGATCCTACATATAAATGAGATCAGGTAGTATCTGCCCTATGTGCCTGGCTTATTTCATTTCACATGTCTTCCAGGTTTATTCCTGTTGTTGCAAAAGACAGGATTTCCTTCTTTTTCCAGACCAAATAGTACTCTACTTGTGTATGTTTATGACATTTTCTTTATCCATGCATCTGCTGATAAACGTTTAGGTTGATTCCTTATTTGGGGGATTGTAAATAATCCTGCAGTGAACGTGAGGGTGCAAGTATCTCTTCGACATACTGATGGATTTTTGGACCATGTTGTAGTTTTAATTTTTTTGAGAAATCTCCCTACTCTTTTCCGTAATAGACTGTACTAACTTACTATCACACTAACAGTGTAAAAATGGTTCCCTTTTTCTACATCCTTGCTAATACTTGTTATCTTTGGTCTTTTTGGTAATAGCCACTTTAACTGGGGTTAGGTTATATCTCATTATGGTTTTCATTTCCTTGATGATGAGTAATGAGGAGCATTTCCTTAATGATTAGTGATGATAAGCATATATGCATGTTATCTATTGGCCATCTGTAGGTCTTTTTTTAAAAAAAAAACCTATTCAGGTTCTTTGCTTTATTTTTTAATTGGGTTGTTTCCTTGCTATTGAGTTGAGCTCCTTATATTGGATGTTAACCCTTTATCAAATGTATGGTTTGCAAATGTTTTTGTCCATTCTGTAGGTTGTCTTTTCATTTTGCTGATTGTTTCTTTTAATGTGCAGAAGTTTTTTAGTTTGATGTAATCTAATTTCTCTATTTTTGCTTTATTGCCTATACTTGTGAGATTTTATTAAAAAAAAAAAAAATCACTGCCCAGACCAATCTCATATTTTCTTCTGGTAGTTTCATAGTTTTAGGTCTTAACATTTAAGTCTTTAATCCATTTTGAGGTGATTTTTATATGCAGTGTAAGGGTCTAATTCATTCTTCGACCCATAGATATCCAGATATCCAGCATTTTCAACACTGTTTATTGAAGTAAGTATTCCTTTCCATTGTGTTCTTTGCACCTTCCTTAAAAGTCAGGAAGGTACAAAGACCATAAATGACCATAAATGTATAGATTTATCTTTGGGCTCTCTATTTTGTTCCATTCATTTATCTACCTGTTTTTACATAAGTACTGTTTTGATTACTATAATTTTGCAGCATATTTTGAAGTCAACTAGCATGATGCTTTTAAGCTTTGTTCTTTTTGCTCAAGAGTACTTTGGTTATTCAAGGTCTTTTGTGGTTCCATCTAAATTTTAGGATTTTTTTTTCTATTTCTGTGAAAAATATCATTAGAATTTTGATAGAGACTCCACTCTGTAGATCACTTTGGGTAGGATGGGCATCTTAACAATATTAATTCCTCTAATCCACAAACAGAGGATATCACTCACTCTGTGGATTTGTATATTCTTCAAATTCTTTCATCGGTGCTTCATAGTTTTCACTGTACATGTCTTTCAGCTCCTTGGCTAAGTTTACTCCTAGGTATTTTATTTTTGGGTAGCTATCATAAATGGGACTTTTTTCATGATTTCTCTTTGGATAGTTTGTTGTCAGTGCATAAAAGTGCTAATAACTTCTGTATGCTGATTTTGTATCCTTTAACTTACCAAATTTATTAGTTCTAACGGTTTTTTGATTGAGTCTTTAGGGTCTTCTATGTATAAGATCATGTAGTCTGCAACAGGGACAACTTAACTTCTTCCTTTCCAATGTAGATGGCTTTTATTTCTTTCTCCTGCCTAACTGCTCTAGATAGGACTAAATAGTTTAGTTTTTAAAATCCTATAACAGGGACCAGGCACAGTGGCTCATGCCTGTAATCCTAGCACTCTGGGAAGGCTGAGGCTGGAGGTTCCCTTGAGCACAGGAGTTCAAGACCCCATCTCTAAAAATAGCTGGGCGTGTTGGGGGCCCCTGTAGTCCCAATTTCTTGGGAGGCTGAGGCAAGAGAATTGCTTGAGCCCAAGAGTTTGAGGTTGCTGTGAGCTGTGATGCTACAGAATTCTACCCCAGGGTGACAAAGGGAAACTGTCTCAAAAAACAAAAATAAACTAACAAAAAAACCCTATAGCAGAAATGTAAAATGATACCCTATATCCTTAAACGTTCTCCTATCGTTGGTCTGATACCTAGAATTCACATGATGCAGGCTTTCTGCCTTAAAGTTGAGATAATTCTAGAGCCCATTATTGTACAGCAAAGGCCCAGTTCTAATAAAACAGTCTCCTGACTGAAAAAAAATCTTGGTCTTAACAAAACAAAAACTCCAAAAACAAAACTGTAAGTTATTGATGAGGAGGTTATGACTTCATTCATAAAAAATATTAACTATAACAATAAGACTGGTCTGATACTTCTTTACAGTAACATAGCAAACCATCTAGTTAAATGGTCTAGATCTTAGACCTAAAAATCTACCTGTTTTTAAATATGTAAATGTAATATATATTAAAGGATTTTTAAAGCAAACTTAATCATAACATATGTGCAAAAATCATTAAGGCCTGTGTGTAACAGTTGAGTTCCACCAAGGACTGGAAAACAGGACAAAGACCAAAACAAAAAGGAAAAAAGGTCACACTTACTGCTTTGTTTACTTTACTATTTCCATTGGGCTCTTGTTTAGTACTTCTCATTTTCATTCCCTCTGAAGAATAAAAAATTTAATTGGTTAACTTTGTCAACAGAGCAGCAATGACTGAAAAATTGATTCAAAGCTTATTTCAAGCTGAATGATACTTGTAACTTACAGATGTTACTCCACCTTTACATTTATACTGGGAAGCGCAAAGCTAAATTTTCAACTTACTTCTAGCAAATAAACTGAACATTTATAGTAATTTACTGAATTTACCATGGTTTCATTTTAAGATTCACATCCTTATTTTCTCTTAACCCTAACTTCACCTCATACCAAGTTAAGGAACAATAGTTATAAAATAATAAATAGCATATTCATATAAAAAATATTAAATGAAAGGTGAATTTTAAAACTACCAAAGCTTTCCTTCAGCATAGGTTCCTTCTGTTCATCATCCTCCTCTTCCTCAGACAATGGTGAAAAGGCAAATCTGACCGAACAAAGGTAGAACAGAAGGAAAAAAAATCAGCAAGCTACAAAAACTACTACAAAACTAATTGTTGAAACTCCAATTATGATGATTCATATAATTAGTTTAATAAATAATAAAATAACTTTTTCCCTTTGGAAAGCTCTTAAAATTAGCCTGAATTAGCAAGAGAGAAGCAGGACAGCATCACATTTATAAGTATAGGCTCAGCTGTATCCTACCTGTGATAAGTTACTCTACATCCTCAGTTTCCTCATCTGTCAATGAGGGGATAATAGCATGTTACTCATGGAGGCATTTTGTGAAAAGTAAATAAATCATTACAAAGAGTGTTTAGAACTGTAGCTGAAAGCAAATATTCAGTAATGTTCATGTATAAGGATATATCACACAGGTAAATTCTCAGTTAATTTTAAATATCAGCCTTCAAATTAGGAGTTAAGAGAAAGGAAGCCTAATTTTGTGTGTACCAGGTAGCTTAAAATCTCAGTTTTTGGCCGGGCATGGTGATTACATCGCACCTATAATCCCAGCACTCTGAGAGGCCAAAGAGGGCAGATCACCTGAGCTCACGCGTCTGAGACCTGCCTGAGCTAGAGTGAGACCCCTCCTTTAAAAATAGCCAGGGGTATATAGTGATCAAGAAAATGCCATGAAGGCTATCTGTAACAGTACGATCAAAACACTTCTGAATGTATATGAATCGTGCCCTATGATTGCACCAATGTACAGAATTATGATTCAATAAAATTATAAAAAAAAAAAAAAAAATAGCCAGGGGTTGTGGCAGGTGCCTGTTGGCCCAGATACTTGCTTGGGAGGCCGAGGCAAGAGAATCACTTGAGCCCAGGAGTCTGAGGTTGCTGTGAGCTCTGACACCACAGCACTCTACTGGGGCGATAAAGTGAAACTTTCTTAAAAAAAAAAATCTGTTTTCATTAGCCAGGAATGGTGGCATGTCCCTGTAGTCCTAGCTATCTGGGAAACTGAGGCAGGAAGATCACTTGAACCTAGGAGTTTGATGCTACTGTGACTGCGATACTGCACTCCAGCCTTTGCAAGAAAGTGAGACTACACCTCTAAACGAGATGAAGGCCTGATCTCTGGCTGTGGTACATCTCAGATACCTCCTCTTCACAACTTCCAAGAGACTCAGCAAAGCAGCTGCCAGACAGGTAATTACTACAATGCTTTAGCTTTGACCTCACACTGTAATTTCCATTTTTATTATTACCTATGATTTTCATTCTATCTTGTTTTTAAATTGCTTTTTCATTATAAATACTCTTAACAAGCTAAGAATAGTAAGGAACATCTGTAACTTGTTAAAGGGTAACTAACAAAATTCCATAATAAATATGATAGCTAACGATGATATTTCAGAAGCATTTAAAGCCAGAGTAAGGTGAAGGGGGCTGCTCTGTTCACTATTACACAGGAGGGCCTAGCCAACATAATACAAGAATCAGAAATGAGGCTGGAAGATTATTTGGCAAGAAAGAACACTATTAGACAAAAACTAAACCAATAAGGTATTAGCCAGACTTCCTGAAGGGGTTGAAAACTAAATTTCAGGGTAATATGTGACTAAACTCCAATAAAAACTCTGGACCCCTAAGGCTCAAGTGAGTTTCCCTGGTTAGCAATCCTATGTGCATACTATCATATACTTGGCTGGGAGGAGGTACACCCTCCTTTAAAAACCTTGAGCGCTGGGCAGCACCTGTGGTTCAGTAGGTAGGGCGCCAGTCCCATATACCAAGGGTGGCGGGTTCAAACCCGGCCCGGGCCAAATTGCCACAAAAAAACAGCTGGGCGTTGTGGGGGGCACCTATAGTCCCAGATACTTCGAAGGCTGAGGCAAGAGAATAACCTAAGCCCTGGAGTTGGAGGTTGCTATGAGCTGTGTAACATCACGGCACTCTACCAAGGGCAGTAAGTGCGACTCTGTCTCTACAAATAAAAAATTAAAAAAAAAACAAAAAAAACTTCGAGCGTTGAGTGTCTAATGGGTCTTCCTCGATAGAAACAAGGTTATGTGTCACTGCATTTTTGTTGCTGGGGAAAGCAGTAAGCACTGGATGGTCTCATTCAGAAGAGGGAAAGAACATAAGGAAATAAAATATCGATTTCTCCAGACTTTTTCCTTGCTGACATTGTTTTGTTGTAATAAATCTTAGCTATAAATACAATTGCATGCTGAGTCCCATGAGTCCTGGTACTCAATCACTAAACAAATGGGTGCTCTTGAGGATCCTGGAGCACCTCCAACTGGACCAGCCCAGATGCGTGCTATTAGGGGAAGAAGTTAATTAACTGTACTGTTTATGTACTATGTAATGTTATGTCATACGTGAAAATGAATGTATTCAATTTAAATTGAATATCTCAGAAAGAATTAACGAAGTCATAAGGAATGGGACAGTGTTTTAAAAGAAAAAGGAGATAAAGGAAAAAGGAAGGTAATATATTAATAATTTTTTTTTTAAATAACTGAGGAAGGGAAATTTTTAAATACAAATAGAGCTAGCAAGTAATCAGTAATTAATAGGTTTCCCAGAATGTCTAGGATCATTCTGAACAGTATGGTTTCAAATCTGTTATTTCTTTCATGTTTTTCTCCATTGTTTGACTTTTTTTTTAAATGAACCTATATTAAATATATAGTTTGAAAAGACAACAAGTCTATTTTCATGGAGTAAAAGGATGTCCCTATTTTCTTTCCCAATCTTTCATTGCTATGTCTGATCAGTTACACCATCTTTCCTTTTTCTTACTTTGGTAGTGTGATCATTTACGTTCTTAACTTTCTAAATGTAAAAGAGGAGGAAAAAAGGGTAACGATAATGGATATTCACAAAAAGATGGGCAGTTCAAATTCACATGTGAATTTTAAATTTCAAAATCATGTAAGTTTTCATTTTATCCTTTCTATTATTATGAAGTAAGCAGGGCTGCTGACTACAGAAATTTTTCTTTCCTTCTGGACACTAGATAGGAGATGCTCAAGTCTACAGGTGACATAATATATCCACCTCCTTTATTTACTAAATAAATACAAGCATACTTCATTTTATTGCACTTCACTTTATTGAGGTTTGCAGATGCTGCAATTTTTACAAATAGGAGGTCTATGGCAACCCCGAGTCAACCAAGTGTCAACAGCACCATGTTTCCAATAGCACGTGTTCACTTTGTGTCTGTGTGTGAATGTTTTGCAGTAATAAAGTTTTTTTTAATTGAGGAATGATGTACATTTAAAAAAATACTAAAAATAAAAAAAAAAAAAACAAATAATACTATTGAGCACTTAACAGATTGCAGTATAGTGTAAACATAACGTGTATGCATGGAGAAACCAAATATCTGTGTGACTTGATTTTTTGCAATATTCTCTCTAATGGTCTGGAACTGAACCCACAATATCTCCAAGGTATGTCTGAATATTATCAGGAAATGTCAGAGTTGAAAGGCAACCTTAGGGCGGCACCTGTGGCTCAAAGGAATAGCGTGCCGGCCCCATATACCGGAGATGGTGGGTTCTGGACTGGGCCAAAAACTGCAAAAAAGAAAAAGAAAGGCACCCTGGGCGGCGCCTACTCGATGTGGCTCATCGAGTAGGGCGCCGGCCCCATATACCGAAGGTGGAGGGTTCAAACCCACCCTCGGCCGAACTGCAAAACACAAAAATAGCCGGGCGTTGTGGAGGGCGCCTGTAGTCCCAGTTACTCAGGAGGCTGAGGCAAGAGAATTGCCTAAGCCCAGGAGTTGGAGATTGCAGTGAGCTGTGTGACGCCACGGCACTATACAGAGGGTGATAAAGGGAGACTCTGTCTCTACAAAAAAAAAAAAAAAAAAGAAAAAGAAAGGCACCTTATATCACTTTATTCCCTTTCTCATTATTTGGAGAGGAAACTAAGAAGAGAGTGGTGAAAAGAGGAAGCGTGCCAAAATCGCAAAGCAAGTTAAGAGGACAGCTGAGGCAGGAATGCAGTTCTTCTGATTCCAGAACCAGTGTTCCTTCAACTATATGACACAGCCCTGACACTGTCCCCTAATGTACCATTGTTAATTGAGGACATGCCCTTAATGGTCAGCAAAGTAAATTAAAAAAAGCTCCAGAACCTCTGGTTGTTTGCAGATGGTCGCCAGAGAATCATGATGACAAACAGGATCATGGAGAACAGCAACCTCCAAATGGCATCATCCACCCACAGCTCCCGCCAGTCCTACAATAAGGGGGAAAGTACATTTATATACATGATCTTAACCCTCTGTTCACAAAGCCCTTGGCATAAAACAAGAATCACTTATTCATTCATTTGAGGTACATTTACCATGAGCCTTGTATGTGCTCAGTACTAAATGCTAGGGAAACAAAGTGAATGAACATAGTTTCTTTGTAGGAAGAGAGGCATCTTTGTTACAGAGAAGGCACCACTAAATGGAATATTTATCAAAGCTTCATCATAGCTAAAAATCCTTAGGGAAATTTTTTATATAGGGTAAGAGAAAATAACACTAAGTTGTATTTTATAATTTTCATTTCTTTATTTTTATCATAATAGAGCCTTAGCTGCCTCCAGAATCCTATTGGCTACAGTCTTTGAGCTGAGATCCTAAGGACATAGTTTCAACTCAGATGATGACTCACACATATGACTTAATGACTACTTGGTCAAGATTTTTAGTTAAGGTAAGATCATGACAGGCTACAACCATCACTTACGAAATTCTCTCCCAATACTTGAATATACAGCCATAAAACAAAAAAGCAACTACCATACCATACCATTTACTATACCAAGCACCAAGCACCATAAAACAGAATACTTAGGAGGAGGGAAGTATTATAACCCTCAGAGTGGAGCACTAGCCCTAATCTCTTTTTTTCTTTTTCTTTTTTAAATTAAATCAAATTAATATGGGGTACATATGAGGGTGTAATTTTTAGGTTACATTGTTCTCAGTTCCAGGGTAAAGTTCCATTTGTAGAAGAGCCATTTCCCCAGGAGGTGTGTATACGCTCTCACAATGTGCACACTAGGTGAGATACCACCACGTCCTCCCTCTTTCTGCCAAACATTCTACCCTTTCCCACTTCCCTCTACCCCTACACTGGACTATATTAGTGTTTTATTGTTCTTAAGAGCATGCAACTGTTTAGATTGATTTCATATTAGTATAGAGTACATTGGATATTTATTTTTCCATTCTTGCAATACTTTACTAAGAAGAATGTATTTCAACTTCATCCAGGTAAATGTAAAAGATGTAAAGTCTCCATCTTTTTTAATGACTGAATAACATTCCATGGTATACATATACCACAGTTTGTTGATCCATTCATGGGTTGATAGGCACTTAGGCTGCTTCCACAACTTGACAATTATGAACTGAGCTGCAAAAAAACATTCTAGTGTAGATGTCTTTGTGGTAAAATGATTTTTGTTCTTCTGGGTAATGGGATGGCAGGGTCAAAGTCACACAAACCCTTTAATCTTTGAGGATTCTCCATAGTTCTCTCCAAAAATAGCCCTGATTTCCTATAAGGTGCACAGCTTACAAGAAACTACTGTCATCAACATCATTATCTGTGTATAAGATAGCACACTATTCATAAAGGTATGTCTTTATAACTCACCGACTGACACGTCACTATTCTGAACTTCATAGTTGTCCAGATGATAAACACAATAGATGCTAAAGGTAAATGAAAATCCTGGTCAGAATATGAATGCTGGTTTACATCCCCAATTACATTTTACCACTTCTGGTTAAATGGACTTGCACACACCCTGAGCCCTCAATATATCTTCATTTTCTATCAGGTGTATTAACAAATGTATCCAATACATATTTACTAAATACCTACTATCAGCAAGGCCCAAAGACAGAAACATACTCTTGTCAATCTTTTCTGTGCTTAAAGAAGAGTTTTGTAGCAATTTTATTTGCCCTCTGGCTACTTCAGTAACCCTCAGAATTAAAACAGAAGGTATTGGAAATATGACTTTTTTCAACATTATCAACATAATTTCTTCTTTCTTTTATAATACTAATTTTTCTTTGGCTGGTCAGATTTTTAAAAAAATCATTGATAAAATGACTGCAACATAGAAGAGCTGGTTCCAACTATAAATCAGATCTCACTTTTCTACTGCTGGCATAAGGACCAAGAGGCAGGCACATGGCTAATTTGGCTGCTAACTACCTAATGTCTATATTTTATGTATGCTTAGTGACATATATAAAAATGTACTCTAATCTAAAATTCCATAGCTATTTAATAAAACCAGGTAAGCATGTGGTAATATCTTTTAAAAGGAATCTAACTGCTACTTGGCACTCGAGCTAACTTACCTCCAGAAAAAGAAGGCCTCAGAAAAAGAATGGAGACAGGAAAGGGATAACTATGAGCTGAAATTACATGAGGTCGATTTTCAGCTATTATAAATAAAACAGTTCTCACCTTTTTTAAAACCATAGATCTTTCTGAGAATTTGACAAAATCTAAGAACCCTTTCCCCAAGTGAAATACACAAAACTTTCTATGCCCACCCAGGGCCTCTCAGGTCAAGAATCCCTGTTCTAAACAGATCCCACTTAAACTGTAGGAAGAAACTCCTAGACTTACCTGCCACTGCCAAGATAAGTGTGTTGGTGAAATGTCGGTACAGTGAGAGTTTTACAATGTTCCTCCGAAGTTTTAATAGCTTCATTGTTTGAGTCAGGCTAATAAATATGTGTTTGCAGGTCAAGGAATTCAACGTTCAGAAAAAAACTAATTAATCCTCAGATTTCTTTAGGATCTGGGGTCATACCTAATAGGGTTATGGATCGCAGAGGCCTTATGTTAACAGCTTCTTAATTCACACTTAGTACCGCAAACACCTCAAGAATAAGAAAGTCATCACTTTTCAGTGATGAGACACTGAAGAAAAGACAGAACCAAGATAAAAGATGAATGTACAAAATAAGAAAAAATATAAAAAAGAGAAATAAAGACAGGAAAAGACTTTGTAGAGAAACAAAAATGATGAGAAGAACAAGTAGAAAAAGGGCAGAGAAATGAAATGAAAAGAAAATGAGTTAACAGGCAAGAGACAAAGAGTTAACGTCACTTTCTCTCTTCCTCTAAGGTGGAGAGCTCTGTTCTCATGTTTCCCAGCTAAACCAGTCTAGGGTCATAAATACAACCATGTTTACAATCTTCCAGTTTTCTTTTTCTTGAGATAGAGTCTCAGTTTGTCGCCCTCGGTAGACTGCTGTGACATCACAGCTCACAGCAACCTCAAATTCCTGGGCTTAAAAGCAATTCTCTTGCCTCAGCCTTCCAAGTAGGTTAGACTACAGGCGCCCACCACAACGGCTGGCTATTTTTGGTTGTAGTTGTCATTGTTTGGCAGGCCCAAGCTGGATTCAAACTTGCCAGCTCCGGCGTATGTGGCTGGCCCCCTAGCCACTGAGCTACAGGCACCGAGGCATCCTTCCAGATTTCTATACTAGAATTTCTCTCATGCCATCTTTAGGAACCTGCCATCAGCTGCCTGCATCACCCTAAATTAAGAGGTCCCTACAAATAGCTGAGAATCCCATACAGTTTGGTTCTAAAGGCAATGACTCTCCATTTTCAGAATATTATTCCCAAATAGAAACTGCCAGAGAAACAAAGGAGGGGAAGTGACAACTACTAAATACAATGTCTTCTATAAGGAGCAAACATAAAATAAGAAGGTTAGCACTTGCTCTGCCCTTTGACAGAGCCTTAGCTGTTACTTAGCCTGCGGGTCACCTTCTTGAGTGGCCCAGTCCCACCTCCCTCTCCATTCCTCCCAGCACCTGTAGACTCATAGGGGTGTCCAACCTTTCTTTTTCCAGCTACACATTGGAAGAAGAGTTGTCTTGGGCCACACATTAAAAACACAAACACTAACAAAAGCTGATGAGCAGAAAAGAGGTCTGTGCATAATTTCTGCGTATCTATACCATAGATAAGCAAAACAGACCTCAAATAATCTGCATGTGGCCCACTGGACATGCCTGGGCATAGAGGTTCACAAAACACACTTGAAAAGATACTGATGTAGAAAATCTTTGGCCATTTGCATCCAGGACATTTTAATTTCAAATGGCCATTTTAATTTCAAATTCTTTGCCATATGGCAGGCCACTCAAAATTCACAAAATTAAAATTTTGTTCACATTAAGCTTTTTGCAACAGTCACAATCACAATCTATCAAGTTAGTAATACTGCATAGTTGCAAATAAGACCAAATATATTTAAAAAATACCTGTAAACAAATTCAAAATAACCTCAAAAAGATAATGTCCAAAATCTTGAATACTTCACCTAACAGCCCAAGCCCCTAATAAATAAACCTTTAATTTTTAAAAACAGGAGAAAAAAATTATTAAAGAGAAACTCGTTGGCTCGGCACCTGTGGCTCAACGGGCTAAGGCGCCAGCCACATACACCTGAGCTGGCGGGTTTGAATCCAGCCCGGGCCCACCAAACAACAATGATGGCTGCAACCAAAAAATGGCCAGGCATTGTGGTGGGTGCGTGTAGTCCCAGCTACTTGGGAGGCAGAGGCAGAAGAATCACCTGGGCCCAGGAATAGGAGATTGCTGTGAGCTGTGATGGTCACAGTACTCTATCCAGGGGGACAGCTTGAGGCTCTGTCTCAAAAAAAAAGCCATTCCGTTTCTGGTATTTTATCATAGTGGCCCGAAGTGATTGAGACAAATACTTTCTTCATAGCTCTGTGATAAATGTCTTATATTTCTCTTCAGTGGCACCTGATTCCATGTCCTGTGCAAGTCTGATTCTTAGAGACAGACTCTTAGAAGTAGCTCTAGAAGGGTGGGGTTAGGAGCTGGGTTTGGTCTCCCTGGTAGATGATGAAGTTGTCCTCATGGATCCAGACAGGAAGCTGCACATTATGTTTAAGGTACAAGGCCAAGATCAGAACTGATGGATCCTAATCTGTTCTCAGGTAATGGGAGTGATACAATCTAGGAATAGGGATAAGTAGGTCATGATAAATGGTTCTATCATGATAAACATTTGTCATCAACAAGAAAGCATGATTTAGGACATTTATTAGAAACCAAGTATGTCACAGTTTATACTTTCATTAGACTGAATAACTTTGATCAGTTTTTATTTTTTTTACTTATACATATTTAATTAAAGTAGAATAGACATAAACCAAAAAGAAGAAAACAATCAGAATAAAATGTCACACTACCATTTTGTTTACAGGGAGGAGACAGAAAATGGAGCAGATTACCAGGAAAATATTCTAAAACCATCCCAAAGTATCTAGATTACATATTGTTAAGATTCAATGCCAAAATTAAGTACTATCTCACTTAATGTACAAATAAAAAAAGGACTCAAAAGTTCATCCTGTATAGTATAAGAATTTTTTTTTTATTAAATTTTTATTTTATTTTATTTATTTATTTATTATTTTTTTTTTTTTTGAGACAGAGCCTCAAGCTGTCACCCCGGGTAGAGTGCTGTGGCATCACAGCTCACAGCAACCTCTAATTCCTGGACTCAAGCGAGTCTCCTGCCTCTGCCTCCCAAGTAGCTGGGACTACAGGCATCCGCCACAACGCCCGGCCATTTTTTGGTTGCAGCCACCATTGTTGTTTGG
>CAUYON010022365.1:0-13139 GCA_963573935.1 Arctocebus calabarensis | reverse complement strand
GGCGCCTGTAGTCCCAGCTATTCGGGAGGCTGAGGCAAGAGAATCGCTTAAGCCCAAGAGCTGGAGGTTGCTGTGAGCAGTGTGACGCCACGGCACTCTACCCAGGGTGATAAAGTGAGACTCTGTCTCTACAAAAAAAAAAAAATAATAATAAGAAGAGGAATAATAGGACGCGAGGACATAGACACACACAGAGGGATGACCACATGAAGACACAGGGAGAAGGCGGCTGTTTATAAACCAAGGACAGAGGCCTCAGAAGGACACCTTGACTTTGGACTTGAGTCTCCAGAAATGTGAGACAAGAAATGTGTGTTGTCTAAGCTGCAGTTTCTCATGCCACCCCAACAAACCAGCGCACAACCAAAGAGGGGCCAAAAAGAACTGACTAGTCAGCCAGCAGGGACAGGCCACTGAGGCCTGCTACAAAGTGAAGGCTGCTCACCACCCCCAAAGGCCTCACCAGGCTAAGGGCCTGCGACAGCTGCAGCAGGGCCTCCTGGGCCTTCTGCCTGGACAGCCGTAGCTTGCCCAGCGAGTGCTCGTAGGCATGCTGCCGCAGCCGCTCTGACAGGGAGCCCAGACGCAAGAAGTAGCTCTGCTCCTGCCGCTGCTTCTGCACTGATGCCATGTCGAAGCCCTCCAGGGATGTGGCGATGCGAGCTGCAGGGAAACAGGAGAGAATCTCTGTGAAAGCAGAGCACGCCACCCCTCACCTAGCTCCTATCTCCGTTCTGCTTACACGTCCCAAAGACCCAGGAGCAAAGGGTTGCTGCCTTGGTTTTCCCGTCTGCAAAATGGGGAGGAAGGAACTAAACCTTACAGGGCTTGGGGGCCTAGTCATGTTAGGGTATCAAACGAAGGCCCGTGGACCAGGCCTGCCTCCTCCCTGGTTTTGCAATGTAATATACACACTCATTACAGGCACTGGTAATAGTAACACCTTGGTCAGCAACAGATTGCATAGATGACAACAGTCCCCTAAAATTATAATATAAAATTACAATACCATATTTTTCCTGTACTTTGTCCATGTTTATATATGTATAGATACACAAATACTTAGCACTGTGTTACAGCTGCCTACAGCATTCAGGACGGTAACATCATGTTGTGTGGGTTTATACCCAGGAGCAATGGGCTACACCACAGAGCCTAAGTGTGCAGTAGATACACTCTCAAGGTCTGCGTAAGTAGAGTCCATAATGTTCCCAGGATGATGAAATTGCTCAATGATGTATTTCTTTCTTTCTTTAAATTTATTGTTGGGGATTCACTGAGGGTACAAGAAACCGGGTAACACTGATTGCATTTGTTACAATCGTGTCTTGCCCCCAAAAGGTGGCACACACCAAGACCCCAGCCCCTTCGCTCCTTCCCTCTCTCTGCTCTTCCTTCCCCCACCCCCACCTTGTCATTAACTGTCCTCATATTAAACTTGAGGACATGGGATTCATGCTTCTTTCTCCATTCTTGAGATGCTTTACTAAGAATAATGTGTTCCACTTCTATCCAGGTTAATACAAAGGCTATAAAGTCTCCATTTTTTTGATGGCTGAATAGTATTCCATGGTGTACATATACCATAGTTTGTTAATCCATTCCTGGGTTGGTGGGCATTTAGGCTGTTTCCACATTTTGGCAATTATAAATTGAGCTGCAATAAACAGGCTAGTGCAAGTGTCCTTAAGATAAAAGGATTTTTTTCCTTCTGGGTAGATGCCTAGTAATGGGATTGCAGGATCAAATGGGAGGTCTAGCTTGAGTTCTTTGAGGGTTCTCCATACTTCCTTCCAAAAAGGTTGTATTAGTTTACAGTCCCACCAGCAGTGTAAAAGCGTTCCTTTCTCTCCACATCCACACCAGCATCTGTAGTTTTGAGATTTTGTGATGTGGGCCATTCTCACTGGGTTTCTTTTTCTTTTTCGTTGAGACAGACTTTCACTATGTCACCCTCGGTAGAGTGCCAAGGCAATCACAGCTCACAGCAACCTCAAACTCCCAGGCTCAAGTGATTCTCTTGCCTCAGCCTCACAAGCAGCCGGAACCACAGGCGCCCGCCACAACACTCAGCCACTCTTTGTTGCCCTTATTGTTGTTGTTCAGCAGGCCCAGGCTGGGCTCGAACCCACCAGGCCCGGTACTCACTGAGCCATGGGCGCCAATCCCTCAGTGATGTATTTCTCAGAAAACACCCCTGTTGTTAAGCGAGGTGTGACCATATATTGCTATTTTCTTTGTTTAGTTAGAGACAAGGTCTCACTCTGTCACCCAGGCTGCAGTTCAGTGGTACAATCATAACTCACTGCAGCCTCAAACTCACAAGCTCAAGACATCCTTCCTGCCCAGGGCTACAGGTACATAGCACCACACCTGGCTACTTTCTCTATTTTGTATAGAGAGAGGGTCTCACTTTGTTACCCCCAGGCTGGTCTTAAACTCCTGGCCGGAAGTGATCTTCCCACTTCAGCCTCCCAAAGCCCTGGGATTACAGGTCTGAGCCACTATGTCAGGCATTTTTTTTCTTTTCTTTGAGATAGAGTCTCACTTTGTCGCCCCTGGTAGAGTGCCATGGCATCATAGCTCACAGCAACCTCAAACTCTTAGGCTCAAGTGATCCACTTGCCTCAGCCTACCACAACACCTGGCTTTTTCTTAGAGGTGGCATCTTGCTCTTGCTCAGGGTGGTCTCAAACCCATGAACCCAGGCAATCCACCTACCTCGGCCTCCCAGAGTGTTAGGATTATAGGCATGAGCTACCATGCCTGGCCTTTTTCTTTTTTGGGGGACAGAGCTTACTCTGTTGCCCAGGCTAGAGTATTGTGGCATCAGCCTAGCTCACAGCAACTCAAATTCCTAGGTTCTAGCGATCCTCCTGCTTTAGCCTCCTGAGTAGCTGGGACTACAGGCACCCCCACAACACCTGGCTAATTGGCTAATTTTTCTATTTTTAGTAAAGACAGAGTCTTGATTGAACTCCTGAACTCAAGGAATCCTCCCACCTTAGCCTCCCATAGTGCTAGGATTACAGGTGGGAGCTACCTCACCCAGCCTAGAGATATGAGCTGGGGGCGGAGGCCCATGCCTATAATCCTAGCACTCTGGGACATGGAGGAAGTGGATTGCTTGAGGTCAGGAGTTTGAGCCCAGCCTGAGAAAGAGCAAGACCCAACCTTGTCTCCAAAAAAATATCCAGGTGTAGTGGCGCACACCTGTAGTCCCAGCTACTCCGGAGGTTGAGCCAGAAGATTACTTAAACCCAAGAGTTTGAGACGACTGTGAACTATGACACCACAACACTCTACCAAAGGCAACAAAGTGAGACTCTGTCTCTAGGGCGGCACCTGTGGCTCAATGGAGAAGGGTGCCGGCCCCACATGCTGGAGGTGGTGGGTTCAAACCCAGCTCCGGGCAAAAATCACACACACAAAAAAACCTGGCTCACCACCTGTAGCAAAGTAGTTACAGTGCTGGCCACATACATCAAGGCTGGCGGGTTTGAACTTGGCCCGGGCCAGCTAAAACAACAATGACAACTGCAATAAAAAATAGCTAGGCATTGTAGAGGGTGCCTATAGTCCCAGCTACTTGGGACGCTGAGGCAAGAGAATTGCTTAAGCCCAAGAGTTTGAGGTTGCTGTGAGCTATGATGCCATAGCACTCTACTGAGGGCAACATAGTGAGACTCTGTCTAAAAAAAGAAAAAGATTTTTTTTTTTTTTTGAGACAGAGCGTCAAGCTGTCACCCTGGATATAGTGCTGTGTCATCACAGTTCACAGCAACGTCCAATTCCTGGGCTCAAGCGAGTCTCCTGCCTCCGCCTCCCAAGTAGCTGAAACTACAGGCGCCCGCCACAACACCCGGCCATATGTTGGTTGCAGCCATCATTGTTGATTGGCAGGCCCAGGCTGGATTTGAACCCACCAGCTCAGGTGTACGTGGCTGGCGCCTTAGCCACTTGAGCCACAGGCGCCGAACCAAAGAAGAAGATATTAAATCAAGCAGGGTGGTAGCATATGCCTGTAGAGGCAGGTACTTAAGAGGCTGAAGCAGGAGGACTGCTTAAGCCCAGAAATTCCAGAGAAGCCTGGGAAACATAGCAAGACCCTATCTCCAAAAAAAAACAGAGAAAGGATGAAGAGGGAAAGAAAAGGGAGAAGGGAAGAGGAAGGAGGAAGAAGGAGAAGACATAAACAGTGCAGAGAGTGTGAGTATATGCCGGACATAATGTGAGAGGGACACCCAGGCCAGGCAGGGAAAGCAGGGTTGTTCTCATGATTAAGTGAGATCTCAATCTTAGTCATTCAGTTATGCCTCTCATTCTGGGTCAAGCCATCAATCCAGAAACGAAAGACAGCATCAATTAAACAACAAAACACCACAAGCACAGTAATGGACACGTTGCTCTGGTCAAGGCAAGTCTTCCTTCAGGGAACTTAGTTGTTTCTATAAACATTACAAAATTCTGGAAGAACACACTCTAATCTAGGGGTTGGCAAACTTTTTTCTGTATAGTCTAGATAGCAGATGCTTTCAGTTTTGCAAACTATGCTATCTCTCAACTACTCAACTCTTTTGTGTATTACGGAAGCAGCCAGACGCTATACACACAATTGGGCATGGCTGTGTGCCAATAAAACTCACTTACAGGGCTCGGTGCCTGTGGCTCAACAGCTAAGTTGGTGAGTTCGAATCCAGCCCGGGCCCGCCAAACAACAATGACGGCTGCAACCAAAAAATGGCCGGGCATTGTGGCGGGCGCCTGTAGTCCCAGCTACTTGGGAGGCAGAGGCAGGAGAATCACTTGAGCCCAGGAATTGGAGGTTGCTGTGAGCTGTGATGTCACAGCACTCTACCCAGGGTGACAGCTTGAGGCTCTGTCTCAAAAGAAAAAAAAAAAAAACCACCTTCCTCCTAGGACACCTTGCCTGTCCTGCTATCTTTGGTGACCAGACCCACAGCTGAGTCTTACTTGATGTGAGCACCTATTCAGGGCAGTAGGCACTACCCCTAGGAACGTGGAAAAAGCAGGGGACAGATCAGCCAGGTCTTTCTCCTCAGGAGGTTCAGAGTTGGATAGAATGAAAAAATCAACTTTGAAAGTTCAAAAGACAAAGTGACATGCTACCCTCAGGCCAGATGCTTTAGGTTCCAGTCAAATATCACCACCTTAGAAATTCAGAACCCCTCCACAAATTCTTTCCTTTTGCATACTTAGCTCAGTGAGTTGTGAGGGCAGAATTGTGTGTCCCTAGAAACTGGAAGCCAGCCCTGCCCTGCACACCCACACAGCAGCCACTCAATGAGCATCTGAATGAACTAAGAGATGCCTGGGAGTGAGGAAGGGGCAGGTACCAGAGAATAGGGTGTTTCTGAGTAATTTTATGTAAGGATTTGAGCACTTGCTCAATGCCAGGCCTCATTCCAGACATAGGCACACAGTAATGACCAAGACAGAAAATTCTGCTTTCGGAAATTGATAAGGGGAAAAACAGAGTAGGGTGCAGTGGAGGGTGTCGGGACTCGATATGGACGAGAAAGGCTGCAACTGCAGAAAACCAAGGCCTTGCTGGATGATTGAATTGGATGGATAAGCCATTTGGACATCTAGGGGGAAGACACTGCTAGTAGAAGAATGCCAGTGCAAAGGTCCTGGGGCAGAAGGAAGCCAGTGTGGCCAGAATGGAATGAACGAGGGGAGGTGGATGAGATGCCAGGGAGCAGTGTAGGCTGCTGGAAGGTCTTGAGCTTTTTTTTTTTTTTGAGACAGAGCCTCAAGCTGTCACCCTGGGTGGAGTGTCGTGGCATTACAGCTCACAGCAACCTCCAACTCCTGGGCTCAAGCAATTCTCCTGCCTCAGCCTCCCAAGTAGCTGGGACTACAGGCGCCTGCCACTACACTCGGCTATTTTTTGGTTGCAGCCCTCATTGTTGTTTGCCGGGCCTGGGCTGGATTCAAACCCGCCAGCTCAGTTGTACATAGCTGGCGCCTTAGCTGCTTGAGCCACAGGCACTGAGCCAGTCTTGAGCTTTTACCAAGTCTGACAAAAACAGCATGCCAAGCAGTAGTAAAGGCCCCAGAGCAGGACCATGCCTGGCATGTTGGCAGCAGAGTGAAGAGACCCATTTGACTGGAACACAGTAGGAAGAGGAGAGAAAGAGGAGGGGAGAGAAAGGAGAGATGCGATAGGTGGTGTACGGCCTGGTGGGCTCCAGGGAGGACTTCACCTTTGCCCCCCCCAAACCAGGGAAGGTGGGAGCCATAGAGGGTTGTGGGCAGAGGAGGGACAGGCTCAGGTTCTCACTGGCGCCCTCTTGTGGCTACTGCAGGGAAAACAGCCTGTGGGGCACCAGGGCACAAGCCTGAGGTTACAAGGGACTGGACCAGAGGTGGCAGGAACAGAAAGGTCAGGGAGTGGCTGGGCATGATAGCTTAAGCCTGTAATCCTAGCACTCTGGGAGGCCAAGGTGAGTAGCTTTTCTGAACTCACAGGTTGGAGACCAGCCTGAGCCAGAGCTAGATCTCGACCTGATCTCTACAAATAGCCTGGCGTTGTGGGGGGTGCCTGTAGTCCCAGCTACTCGGGAGCTTGAGACAAGAGAAACACTTGACCCCAAGAGTTTGAGGTTGCTGTGAGGTGTGATGCCACAGCACTCTACCAAGGGTGACAAGTGAGACTCTATCTCAAAAAAAGAAAGAAAAAGAAAGGTCAGTAAGTGATAGACCCCAGGAGACCAAGAGAGGTCCCGAATCAGGAAGCCCAGGGAGGTGTCCTGACATCTGCAGGCTACACTCACCCAGCTCAGCATCCGTCATGGGCAGATGGTTGTCCATCCACTCTTCCGACTTGCCCAGCACCGTGTCGACCCCACTCAACACCATCTGGCCCATACTGGAACCCATGATGGAGTGGATACCGCTGGTCACTGCAGACTTGGTCCTGTCCACACCACTCTGCACAGCACCTCGGGTCATGTCCACTGCCTCTGTCATTCGAGTCGATACTGTGTCCTTGGCACTGGACACCGTGTTGGACATCATCTCTCGGGCCCCCAATACCTTGGATGACACAAGTTCCTTGGTATCCGCTAGGACCTAGGAGATGGGACAGTGTCAGAATCTCCATCCTCTGCTGTACTTGGGCACCCCCTCCCCTGTACCCCAACTTCCAGGAAGGCTGAAAGGGGGAATGACACCTGGGTGACTTACTCTGGAATTTTGATCATGACTTCAATCACTGCAATAGCTAGCACTCTGGAAGGCTGTGATGGGTAGATTGCTTGAGCTCAGGAGTTCGAGCCTAGCCTGAGCAAGACTAAGACTCCATCTTTACACATAACAGAAAAACTCAGGCAAGTCTCAGAGTCCATAGCCCAATGAGTAAGGTGCCAGCCACATACATCAAGGCTGATGGGTTCGAGCCCAGCCTGGGCATGCCAAACAACAATGACAACTACAACCAAAAAATAGCTGGGCGTTGTGGTGGGTGCCTGTAGTCCCAGCTGCTTGGGAGGCTGAGACAAGAGAATCACTTAAGCCCAAGAATTTGGGGTTGCTGTGAGCTGTGACGCCACAGCACTCTACTGAGGGTGACATAGTAAGACTCTGTCTCAAAAAAAAAACAAAAAACTAAGGGCAGTGCCTATAGCTTAGTGAGTAGGGCGCTGGCCCCATACACCGCAGGTGGCGGGTTCAAACCCGGCCCCAGCCAAATTGCAACAAAAAAATAGCTGGGTGGCAAGATAATCACCAAAGCCCAGAAGCTGGAGGTTGCTGTGAGCTGTGTGACACCATGGCATGAAGAAAAGAATAAATAAATAAATAAGAAGTACCTATATTAAAAAAAAAAAAAAACTGGGTGGCACCTATGGCTCATCAAGTAGGGCGCTGGCCCCATATACTGAAGGTGGCGGGTTCAAACCCGGCCTCGGCTGAACTGCAAAACAGAAAAATAACTGGGCGTTGTGGCGGGCACCTGTAGGCCCAGCTCTTCAGGAGGCTGAGGCAAGAGACTCGTCTAAGCCCAGGAATTGGAGGTTGCTGTGAGCTGTGTGACGCCACAGCCCTCTACTGAGGGCGATAAAGTGAGACTGTCTCTACAAAAAAAAAAAAAAGAAAAGAAAAGAAAAACTGAGGCAAGAGGATCACTTGAGCCCAAGAGTTTGAGGTTGCTGTAGCTATTTTGATGCCGGGGCACTCTACCCAGGGAAACAGCTTGAAATTATGTCTCAAGAAAAAAATAATCGGCTCGGCGCCTGTGGCTCAGCGGGGTAAGGCGCCAGCCATGTAAACCTGAGCTGGCGGGTTCGAATCCAGCCTGGGCCTGCCAACCAACAATGATGGCTGCAACCCAAACAAAAAAAATTGCTGGGCGTTGTGGTGGGCACCTGTAGTCCCAGCTACTTGGGAGGCAGAGGCAGGAGACTTGCTTGAGCCCAGGAATTGGAGGTTGCTGTGAGCTGTAATGCCATGACACTCTACCCAGGGTGACAGCTTGAGGCTCTGTCTCAAAAAAAAAAAAAGGCTCAGCGCCTGTGGCTCAGCGGGCTAAGGCGCCAGCCACGTACACCTGAGCTGGAGTGTTCAAATCCAGCCCAAGCCCGCCAAATAACAATGACGGCTGCAACCAAAATATAGCCGGGCATTGTGGCGGGCGCCTGCAGTCCAGTTACTTTGGAGGCAGAGGCAGGAGACTCGCTTGAGCCCAGGAATTGGAGGTTGCTGTGAGCTGTGATGCCACAGCACTCCATCCAGGGTGACAGCGCTTGAGGCTCTGTCTCAAAAAAAAAAAAGAAAAAAATAATCATTGTAGCAGAAACCTTGGGCTGGACTCCTGGCTTACTACTTCCTAACTGTGTGTCCTCAGGCAAATCACTTTACCTCTCTGTGCCTCTGTTTCTTGGTCTTGGAGTATTTCTGGAGATGGAGGGTGGTGATGGCTGTACAACCATGAGACCATGCTTA
The DNA here is from genome assembly GCA_963573935.1 of Arctocebus calabarensis. Classification (NCBI taxonomy): domain Eukaryota; kingdom Metazoa; phylum Chordata; class Mammalia; order Primates; family Lorisidae; genus Arctocebus; species Arctocebus calabarensis. Next base: position 4,172 of record CAUYON010022365.1, on the reverse strand, counting down.
ACACCACTGATCTGTATGTTTAAAAAAGCTTTAAAATGGTAAATTCTATGTTGTGTATTTCAGCATGATTAACTTTTTTTTTTTTTTTTTGGAGTTTATGGTCGGGGCTAGGTTTGAACCCGCCACCGCGGGTATATTGGCCTGACGCCCTATTCCTTTGAGCCATAGGTGTCACCCTAATTCTTTAACTGAGACAGATCTCACTTTGTAGAGTGCAGAGGCGTTATAGCTCACAGCAACCTCCAACTCTTGGGCTCAAGCGATTCTCTTGCCTCAGCCTCCCTAGTAGCTGGGACTACAGGAGCCCACCACAATGCCTGGCTATATCTTTTCTGTTTAGCAGGCCTGGTGTGTTTGAACCCACCAGCCCAGTGCATGTGGCCAATGCCATAACCACTGAGTTACAGGCACTAAGCCCACAAGTAAAAACTTTTAAAACAAACAAATAAATAAAATAAGATAAAATTTTTTAAAACAGGCTGTGTGCCCACAGCTCAGAGGTTAGGGTACCAGCCACATGCTCTGGGGCTGGTGGGTTCAAACCCATCCCAGGCCTGTTAAACAAAAAAATAGCTGGGCATTGTGGTGGGCACCTATAGTCCCAGCTACCAGGGAGGCTAAGGCAAGAGAATCACTTGAGCCCAAGGGTTGGAGGTTGGTGTGAACTATGATGCCACGGCATTCTGCCAAGGGTGACAAAGTGAGACTCTGTCCCAATTAAAAAAAAGAAAAAATTTATAACAAATGTAACTTGAACACAGATGTTTATAGCAGCATGAGTCATAATTGCCTAGCAATAGGCACAACGTAAGTGTTCCTGAACTGATGAGCACACACAATGTGTCCACCCATACAATGGGATATTATTCAGCCCTAAAAAGGAATAGCGCTCTGACACATACTTATGACATGGATGGACCTTGAAAATACTATGCTGAAGGAAAGAAACCGGACACAAGAGGCCACATAGCATATGACCACATTTATGCAAAAAACGGCAGAACAGGCAAATCCATAGAGACAGAAAAAGGATTAGTGGGCCTGGCACCGGTATAGCTCAGTGAGTAGGGCGCTGACTACATACACCGAGGCTCACAGGTTCGAGCCCGGCCCAGACCTACAATGACAACTGCAACTAAAAACAGCTGGGAGTTGTGGTGGGTGCCTATAGTCCCAGCTATTCGGGAGGCTGGGGCAAGATAATTGCTTAAGCACAAGAGTTTGAGGTTTCTATGAGCTGTGATGCCACAGCACTCTACCCAGGGTGACATAGTGAGACTTTGTCTCCCAAAAAAAGAAAAAAAGACAGAAAGAAAGCAGATTAGTGGTTGTTAGGGGCTGGGAGAGTGACTGCTGATGAGGACAGGGCTGCTTTTGGGCTGATGAAAATGTTGAAAATTGACAGTGATGATTGCACAACCTGGATATCCTAAAACCAAGAATTGTAGCCCTTAAATGGGACAGCTATGGTGTGGCATGTAAATCATCATATCTTAGTAAAGGCACTCAACAAAAACTGCTGACACACTGCGCCAGGATTATGCAACTACAAGGCTACTAGCCACACGAGGCTATTTAAATTTAAAATAATTAAAGTTGCATAACAATAGGAATTCATTTCTTCAGTTGTACGAGCCACATTCTTTTTTATTTTTTTTTTTTTTTTAGACAGAGCCTCAATGTCTCACCCTGGACAGAGTGCTATGGCATCACAACTCACAGCAACCTCCAATTCCTGGGCTCAAGGGAGTCTCCTGCCTCCACCTCCCAAGTAGCTGGGACTACAGGCGCCCACCACAATGCCCGGCCATTTTTTGGTTGTAGCCGCCATTGTTGTTTGGCGGGCCTGGGGGCTGGATTCGAACCCGCCAGCTCAGGTGTACGTGGCTGGCGCCTTAGCCCGTTGAGCCACAGGCGCCGAGACGAGCCACATTCTAATCTAAGGGCTCAGTCACCACATGTAGCTGACGCTTTCCACACAGGGTGACGCAGTGAGAGAGAAGGTGGGTACCAGAGAGTTCTGTTGGCCTGCAGTGAGCGAGGAGTACCCTTTGTGAGTGGAAGACTCCTAGGAGGTAAGGTTGGGACAGAGATGTGAAAGTCTAGTCTACAAAGCAGGAACAGCTTGTACAAAGTTCCTGAGGGAAGACTGAGATGGGCATGTTAATTTATTTGCCTCCATAGAATCAAAGTTCCAGGAGGGAAGGGATTGTTTCTTTTACCACGTCCCCAAATCTAAGGGGAGCCTGGTACACATAGGCACTGACAGCGCTTCGCAAGGATGAAAGGCAGTGGGTTTGGAGTATAACAAGTGAGGCGGCCAATGAGGGGAGGGAGGGGATTAGGTCAGATCAGGTCGGTGAGGACAGGTGGACCTGGAGGAGGTCTTTGCTCTGAGCAAGGTGGAAGCTGCAAGGAGTTTTTTTGTACAAGAAACAGGGTCTCATGTGGCGCCTGTGGCTCACCAGGTAGGGCGCCAACCCCATATTCTGAAAGTGGCAGGTTCACTGCCACTGCAAAACTGCCTTGGCAGAACTGCAAAACAGAAAAATAGCCCGGCGTTGTGGCGGGCACTTGTAGTCCCAGCTACTTGGGAGGCTGAGGCAAGAGAATCGCCTAAGCCCAGGAGTTGGAGGATGTTGTGAGCTATGTGACACCACGGCACTCTACCGGCACTCTACCAAGGGCGATAAAGTGAGACTCTGTCTCTACAAAAAAAAAACGACAACAAAGAAACAGGGTCTCGCTTGTAATCCTAAAACTCTGGGAGGCCGACGTGGCTGGATTGCTTGAGTTCACAAGTTTAAGACCCACTTGAGCAAAAGCGAGACCCTGTCACTACTAAAAATAGTAAAAACTGAGGCAAGAGGACTGCTTGAGGCCAAGAGTTTGAGGTTGATGTGAGCTATAATACCATGGCATTCTACCTAGGGTGATAAGGCTCGGTGCCTGTGGTTCAACGGGCTAAAGCGCCAGCCACATACACCTGAGCTGGTGGGTTCGAATCCAGGCTGGGCGGCCAAACAACAATGACGGCTGCAACCAAAAAATGGCCGGGCATTATGGCGGGCGCCTGTAGTCCCAGCTACTTGGGAGGAGGAGGCAGGAGACTCGCTTGAGCCCAAGAATTGGAGATTGCTGTGAGCTGTGATGCCACAGCACTCTGTACAGGGTGACAGCTTGAGGCTGTCTCAAAATAATAATAATAATAATAATAATAAATACATAAATAAAAGGAAATAGGGTCTCCAGCTCTGATCAGAGTAGAGTGGAATGATATGATCATAGCTCACTGCAACTCTGAACTCCAGGGCTCAAGTGATCCTCTTATCTAGCTAGTCCTTGTGAGTAGCTGGGACTCTAGGTACACATTGCCACATGTGGCACTTTATTTATTTATTTTTTTTGGTAGAGACAATCTCACTTTATTGCCCTTGGCAGAGTACCCTGGCGTCACACAGCTCACAGCAACCTCCAACTCCTGGGCTTAGGCGATTCTCTTACTTCAGCCTCCCAAGTAGCTAGTACTATAGGCACCCACCACAACGCCCAGCTATTTTTTTGTTTTGTTTTGCAGTTCAGCTGAGGCCAGGTTTGAACCCGACACCTTCGGCATATGGGGCCAGTGCCCCACTCGCTGAGCCACAGGCGCCACCCTCTGGCTACTTTATTTTTATTTATTATTTATTATTATTATTATTTATTTATTTTTTTTTTGAGACAGAGCCTCAAGCTTTCACCCTGGATAGAGTGCAGTGGCATCACAGCTCACATCAAACTACAATACATGGGCTAAAGAGAGTCTCTTGCCTCCGCCTCCGATGTATCTGGGTCTGTTGGCGCCCACCACAACACCTGTCCATTTTTTTTGTTTGTTTTTTTGTTTGTTTTTTGAGACAGAGTCTCACTATGTTGCCCTCTGTATAGTGCTGTTGCATCACAGCTCACAGCAACCTCAAACTCTTCGGGCTTAAGCGATTCTCTTGCCTCAGCCTCCCGAGTAGCTGGGACTACATTTAATTATTTATTTATTTTTTTTTTGAGACAGAGCCTCAAGCTGTTGCCCTGGGTAGAGTGCTGTGGCATCACAGCTCACAGCAACCTCCAATTCCTGGGCTCAAGTGAGTCTCTTGCCTCCGCCTCCCAAGTAGCTGGGACCACAGGCACCCGCC
>CAUYON010022364.1:0-20160 GCA_963573935.1 Arctocebus calabarensis | reverse complement strand
ACAATCTGAAATATTTTCATTGAACTATTTAACATAGCCTTCATGGCCTTTTAATCACTATATGAAGACATTTATATTCTACATTTAGTAATTTTCACTTGTACCCTTGTAAGATGCACCGTAAGTGTGATCCCACCAATCACCCTCCCTCTACCCATCCTACCCCCTCCCCTCTCTTGCCCCTTTTCCCATTTCTTGTGCTATAACTGGGTTTTAGCCTTCATATGAAAGCTATAGATTAGCTTCATAGTAGGGCTGAATACATTGGATACTTTTTCTTCCATTCTTGAGATACTTTGCTAAGAAGAATGTGTTCCAGCTTCATCCATGTAAACACCAAAGAAGTAAAGTCTCCATCTTTCTTTAAGGCTGCATAGTATTCCATGGTATACATGTACCACAATTTATTCTTGTGTTGATGGGCACTTGGGTTCTTTCCACATTTTGTAATTGTAAATTGTGCTGCTACACAAATGCAGCTTTCATATATGCCAACAACAGTTAAACTCAGAATCAAATAAAAATTGTGGAAGGTTGTAAGTGCATTTTTAAAATGGTATCGATAACTCTATTAGAATATCCTCCATGTGAGTTTAGTGTGCTAGCCAAATTTAAAATGCTATTAAATAAACCACTTTGCTTGCTCTGAGAAGAAATCGCTCAGGTAAATCTACAAAAATAAACCACTACCTTGCAGTATATCTTCCATTCTTCTGTTTCAATTAGGTACTTGCTTGAAACTAATTTGCTGGCTATATTAACGTTTCCTTTTAAAACAGTCTTTGTTGAGTAGATAAATTGTATCTATAACTTTTCATTAATTGGAGCATAAGGATTTTCTAAAGGATATAAAAGTATAAGTTTATTTTCAATTTGAGAGAGGAAATAGAGCAGGGGAAAAGGAGATGAGAACAAGTGGGTAAGAAAGAAAGAAAAGCAGTGAGCAAGGACTTGGCACCCCAGAGAAAGAAAGAAAGAAAGAATGCCTACCTTGGAGCACAAGTTTTAAATACGGTAGACTTAATCACACAGACTCACAATTAAAGTATTTTAGCATCAAATAGAACTACTTTATAAATTTCATACTCAGCAAAACTTCTGATTATTTGAATAAGTTTAAGAAAAATAATTCCCTGAAATGTTATCTCTGGTGGACTAACTCTTAAAACTGAAGTAGCTCAAATCTGTCATAACTTCTCCCAGTTTCTTGGGAGCTCAGAGTCTCTTGTGTCCACCTCCTGTCTTCCCAACGGGATCCTGGCCCTGCTCACCATGCTCACTGGTTTGGAAAATACATGTCTAGGGTGGTGCCTGTGGCTCAGAGGGATAGTGCACTGGTCCCATATGCCAGAGGTGGTGGGTTCAAACCCAGCCCCAACCAAAAACTGCAGAAAAAAAAAAATATGTCTAGTGGCCATTTTCTCCCCTCCTCCAACTACCACTTTTTTCCTCCTTCTTCCTTTTTTTTATAGCCAAAGTTTTTATAAATACATATCGGCAACTGCTATTTTTTTTTTCTTTTCTTTCTTTCTTTCTTTTTTTTTTTTTTTTTTCTATTTTTGGTGGAGTGGGGCTGGATTTGAACCCGCCACCTCCGGCATATGAGGCCGGCACCCTACTCCTTTGAGCCACACGTGCAACCCAGCAACTGCTGTTTTTATATTCTCATTTTCAATGCAGGCCTTCCTCCTGAGGGTCTAATTTTATTTCATGTTTTTGTCCTCTACAAAAATGATGTCTCTTACAATCAGCACTGGCCTATATTACAAAACCAGGGGGATTTTGGAGTTTGCATTTTACGTGCATTTCAGGATGCATTCCAAGCTATTCAAAGCTCTTTTCTTTAAAACACTATACACTATATCCTATGTCAACCAGTTCAATGAAAATATTTCAGATTGTACATAAAACCAACACATTGTACCCCATGATTACATTTATGTACACAACCATGATATAATAAAAAAAAAAAATAAGGAAAGAAAAAAAATAGAACACTATATCCTTGCCCTCCAATACATGGTCCAGGTTTCCTTTGTTGCTCACTCCCATCTACCTGCCCTTCAGATGTTGGAATTCGTGAGCCTCGGGTAACCAGTTCTCCTCTGTCTCCAGAGATGTTTTCCTTCATAGTCGTGACTCCCAATGTCGTCTCTGTGTTAATGTTGCTCAGGGTCAAACTTTTAATCCAAACAACTTCTCTGATGTCCAGACCTTTATATTGAGGTATACGCCCAAATTATTTTCCTAAGCATTTCACATCTTCTGCATTAAAATTCATAACATCCCAATAAGTATTCTACCTTCTACCTATTTCTGCCTTTTCTATCTTCCCCGTTTTACTCAATGGCATCACCATCCACTCGGTTGCTCAAGCCAGACACCAGGCAGTCGTTTGTTCACTTTATCCTCTTTCAGTCTTCAAATCCAAGATGTCTACAATTCCTTTCATTTAAGTCTGTTGTCTAAAATGCACCAGCGCATATGTACTTTAGACATGTTCAAAAGGAAAATTGTCTTTTTTATTTACCCACATATTCTAAAGCTCTTCCTTTTTGTCTAAAGTTTTGAGTTCATTTAATGTAATGCTTTCCATTTGAATAACTAACCTTAGCATCTCTGGTAATATAGGTGTATCTGTATATATCTTTATTTTACTTTCATACTTGACTATTTTTTGTTGAATACATAAATCTGCCTGAATTGATTTTTTTCTTTCAATACTTTAAAGATGTTGATTTAATGTCTTCTGTCTCAGTCGTTTCTGATTAGAAGCCAAAAGTAATTTGAGTCATTATTGTCTTCCAAAGAATGTGAATCATTATTGTCAGTTTTCTCCTGCTGATTGATTTCAAGATTTTCTCTTTTTTCTTTCTTTTTTTTTTTTTTTTTTTTGAAGTTCATCAGTATTTTTCTATGTCTGGCATTGTTCTACTTAAACAGCCTTAGAGTTTATTAAACTCCTTAAATCTATAAATGTGTCTTTCCCCAAGTGGGAAAAATATATAGCAGTTATTTCTTCTTCCTGTTGTGTCTTTCCTCTCATTCTCCCATTTAAAGACACTTATGTTACAATTTCTGATAAGTATGCCAAGCTTTCTGAAGCATTGCATTTTTTGAAAATTTTTTCTGTTTTACCAGTAGAATAATTTTATCACTTCCTCTAGAAGTTTACTGACTGTCCGGCCATTTTCATTCTGCTGTTAACTTCACTGAGAATATAAAATTTTATATATTTTACTTTTTAGTTGTAAAATTTTTATTTAGATCTTTTATGTTATTTCTATTTCTCAGTAATATACTCTCTTTTTTCATTCATTTAGCATTCTTTCCCCGTGTTAGCTACGTTAGAATCTTGTCAGCTAATTTCTCCCTCTAAGTCATTCTACCTTGAATTTTTTTCCCCTGATAATGGACCATATTTTTCTGTTTCTTCTGATATTCAGTGAGTTTTTATTCTGTCCTTCACACATGAATGTTACGTTACATCTCCTTAGGCTTCTGTTGTATTTATCTAAAGACAGTTGAATTCTGTAGTTTTGTGGTAGCAGACAATTAACTTAATTAGACTTTAACTGTTCTTATATGGCTAAAATATTTGCTGTGTTCTGCTAAGCTTGGATATATAAACTGTTTGCTCTCTGTTCATACAAATACAATTTGGATTTAGTCAGAAATTTGGGAGAGTTTATTCACAAAATCTTGAGCAAAAGGTCTATAGGTCTATCTTTTTCTAGGATTCCCCCTTACTTTCCCTTAGCTAGGATAGTTCCTCTTCGTTCCAAATCAGAAAGAAAAGTTTTTTAACAGAGTTTTCAGTTATCTGCATGGTGCACAATAAAGGCTACACCCACACGCTCACTCACATGGTACCATTCCATTCTTCCAAAAATTGGCCTCTATAAAATCTGCCTCCCATTGGTTATATGCTAGTGCTTTGGAGTACATGTTTAAAAATTTTGTCCTGGGTTTATAGTTATCTGTGCGACTTTCAATACCATAGCAGCTTATCTAGTCATTACTAAAGGTAAAAAGTAAACTCTACAAATATATATTTAATTACTTTATATCCATATTAGATATTTAAGAGATAATAACAGAAAAAAATCCCTTTAGGGAAGAAATCTCAATATTATGATATTGTTCTTTACATAAATATGCTTTATGGTGATTTAGATTTGTTCCACCATATAATAAGTAGCTTCAGATTGGTTTAGTTTTTAAGTTCCAGAAGTAATATTTTCAACTTTCCATGTGTCACTTGTCACCACTCTATTTTATTGGTGTACTTATTTCATCACCAAGTTAGCCCCTGAACCTGTATTATTTAAATAATACATTGCATGGATCTAGTCTATATGGGAAATAAGACAGTACAGTTTGATAGAAGTATATCTAAAATAATAAGCCTTTTCCTAACAAGATCACAGGAAACTCATTCCTAAATAAAGTTCACATTCTGACTTCAAAAAAATTGTTACTATATTTGGTAAAACCAAAACTACAAAGTATTTGCTCTGCAGATTGATTCTTTGCAGTATTTATTACTTATGCTAAAATCCTCATCTAGAGAATTGTGTTAAAAGAAAAACGTTACAAACATGAGGCAAATTTATAATATGGGATGTGGTCGAAAGTATAACTATCTGAAGTTAGTACCTATACAAGTCAACATTGCTAATGCAGATAGTTTATTCTTGAGTTGATGAGTTTCAGGAATCTTCCCAGATATTATCAAAATAACTACTAAAATAACATGTAAAATACAATATTTAAAATTATTAATATTTTACTGACATGAAAGCACTTGGAACTCAGAAGGAAGGAAATGGAATGTAAGATTTTCTGACTTTCCTCAATATTTTATACAAAGAGGGACAATGAGCTTGAGACGTATCTTTTTGGGCCACCTGATGGAGATTATAAGTATATATATATATATTATGTGCAAGGTCTGCGTTAGCTTATTGACATCATTTGTAGACATCATGTACAGTTATTCTGTCTGCCTGTCAGTTCTAAGCTTTTTGCAAAATTATTAACAATTGTGGAGATTTTAAGGTAAGCAGCTATTTCTTGTGAAGTTAGTGTTTTCAGCTTCCTAAAATCCAATTATATCTAAAGTTTGTATCTGCAAAACTTTGAACCATCTATTATACTATGGAATTCCACTCACTGGTGACCAATCCACCCCTACTCCATAATAAGCACAACACAAAATGTAAGGTTAACATTTATTTATAGCATCTTTATATTCCTTCATATCCATTCCAAGAATTGGAATATGCACATGTTAGAATAATCTGGTAGCCAACAAACTAAAGATGTCTGGGAAAAAAGCACAGTTGAAGTACGAATAATTTCTAAGGTCATTCATTCAATGACCTCAAATTTCTAGTCTAGTTAGTGTTATTTAAAGCTCTTCTTGCTGGAGTATTTAGCACTGTACATGTGTGTGGGGGGCTGTGTATGTACTGTGAAGTGTGAAATAGTTCCTAAGAAGTGGTTTGAGAAGGGAGCAAAATTCTGCACCTTTGAATTCAGAGAAAATCATAGAGCTCAGATACCAATCCCTCCAAAGCATGGCTTCAGCATGGCAGCCATCTGGGATTGTTGGAGGGGCATGTAAGGCTGACAGGCAGGAAAAAGGATCTTGGTGGGGTGAGGACTTTTCACCATACTTAGCCGAAAGCTTGACTCTAGTTTTTTTAAGCTTTTGTATACTGTTACTTTGAGCCGCTTGTGCTTATGAGATAAAATTTCACATAAAATTCATTTTCTGGGAACAATTTATTCATGTTGGAAAGTGCTTACTAGAGACATAAGCACTATTCCTTTTTTCCCCTGGTCTTACAAAGTAATTCAGCAGAATTGCTTTTCTGAGGATTCTTTCCTTTGTTTCCACTCTAGTGGAAAGAAGGCACCAGAGAGTGAAATCCTATTGTCTGATTGATGGTATTTTGTTCAGGCTGTGACAGTGCATAACTCCTTTCATTGCCCTATCTGTTGACCCCCAGAGAGGCTGACAGTAGCACAACCTTGGGACATAAGAAGTTTTGATTTTTTTTTGTTTTTTTTACTAACACTGTTTACAAAAACAGAAACTATCAACAGCCATGAATGCAAAACAGGGAATGTATCTTTTAGCCAGAAAGTGATGAGAAAATGGATGAGCCCAGGTTATTTAATGGAGGAAATAAAGCAAATGTCATTAGTCTTAACACTTATATAAGACACATAAAAATATTTTACTTCCCTTAACCAAAAGCTAAGTCCCTAACTGTATCCCATAATCAACTTTTAAATATTATTTGTTCATTTTGAGCACTAGGGAAGACTCAGATTATTCATAGTTTAATGCTGTTTACCTTCCCATACTGGAAAACAACTGCAGCTTCATTTTTTACTGATGAAGGTGGTAGCTTTACCTTCCTTTGTGGAACCTGGAACATTTATAGCTCTGGTTGTAGGTCGCCAAGTTTAAGATGTATTGTTATTCATTAGTGATTAAAGTAACCTAAAAATAAATGAAATGAAGATGAAGGTGGATTGTAATTTTATATTAATAGATTTTTTAAAATCATTTTTAAGAAGACTAATTCAATTAGAAGTTCATACTAAATACAAATGTAAATGGTTTCCTAATGGTTTCCTTCCAGAAAGGACAAGTGTTATTGTTTATTGAATTTCTCTACCTATCATATGAAGTGAATTAAGACATACAGCGGCACGTAATTAGGAATGGGAAGTTTCCTTTCTTGGAAGAAAAAGAAGCAAATTGAATGTAAAATATTAAGAGAAGGGTATGCTTTACTTTTGTTGCTTAGGTATTTCTCAGTCATTATAAAATCATAAAAATGTTATTTGGTTATTTAGCCAATTCACTAAAGATAGTTTCTACATTTAATTTCAATATGAGTATTAGAGCTGACAGCTTATTCACTAGTTACAAAATGTATCTGGTAATTCAAGAGTAAACAAGGTTGTAATTTGATATGTTTCAGAACTGCAGACTAATTAACCCTGAAAAGAGAATTTTATTAAAAACAAATAAAAGAAGCAAGATCTATTGCTTGATAACTTGATTATTTTCTATGAACATTAATTCATATTATAAAGGAAAAGTTAACATTCTCAAGAGTTTTTTGTTACAGAGAATGTATTAGAAAACTTTGAGTAGTTATTTTTTCTATTATTATTAGGATATGGTGTGACTATTCCAGAACAAATCCTGTAAAACCACCAGAAAAGCCTCTTCATTTTGAGTGTTGCCACATGGCTGAGACTAGGCCAGGATGGGAGCTCACTTCACAGGGCAGAGAAGCCCGAAGATGGCCTTATAACTTTATAAGTGTATTTGTACAGTTTAATACTTTATATTAAAGCCAAGATCCATTTGAATTATGTTCTATAAACTAATTAATGCAATTTTCTAGTTAGTTGTTTTATGGTTTGTGACTCAAATTTGGAGTCAGATCCTTCTCTGTGAGTCATTAATTTTGAAGACAGTTCTGACATCCTTTAGAAAAAAATTATAAGCAGCCATGCCTACTTGGGGAATAGAGAAACTAGACTGGTCTTTATGGAAAACTAAATTTCCCTTTGTGTTCGGCCAGTTTAACCTCTTCTAACTTACTCTAAAGGCAGTAGCAGAAAACCAACTAGATTATAAATGAATAAATAAATGTATTTCTTGCTTAGTCTTTCACTCTTCAGAAATATTTCTTTGAGCTCCTGAGCACCCCTCCTACACGCCCACACTTGGAAGACAGCGGGAGTTCCACATTTATTTCCTTATCTTTCTCCATTTGTGAGAACAGAAGCTACACGTGCACGGAAGCTATATCTTGAGGCATCATTTATTTACTCATTTATCTTCTATTTGTTCATCAGTAAATATTCGTGGGGCACCTACTACATGTTCAGCATTACAATGAGCTATGATAGACAAGGAAGGAGGGAAGGAACAGGTGACAGATTTCAATGAAAGATGCTGGGAGGACTTTGTGACAAATTAGATGGAAGGTAGTGGAGAAAGGCAGGGAGACTCCAAGTGCCCAATTTGTTTGCCTGTATGGAAGATGGTTGAATCAGTAACCAAAATGAACATGTAAGAGAAGGAGAAGCTTATCCGTGATAAGGTAAGGAAAATACAAGAAAACTTTTAGTTCCGTGTGCACCATATTAAGTTAAAAATGACATTTTAAACACCCAGGCAAAGAGGAGTTGTGAGCAATTTCAAATGTGGACAGCAGGAGCATGGCCAGGGCTGAGTATATAGACTTAGAAAGAGGCTACAAGAGACCACTCAGTGGTAGAGCACACGCGGCCAGGCGGGCAGGAAAGAGAAAGCTCATACGGGAGATCAAGAGACTCTGCAGCCAAATAAGGAATGAGTATCGTGAAACCTAGGTAAACACAAATCACTTTGGGGTGAAAGGGGATAAAATGAACTACACAGAATGAACAGTTTTTATCAGATTTATTGTTTGATCTGCACTGAATGCCAAAGTTTAGTCTTTGAAGGGTTTTACAAAACCCATTTAAGTGACGAATACTGTGTTCTTCAACAAGTCTCTTCATTCCTTGGTTTTTTTATTTTTTAAAATTTATTTGTAAAAATGAGCAGATATGATAAAATTATTGAAAAGTTCCCTCCTAGCTCTAAGATTTCACGTACAGTATTAGAAATGTTAATAGAAAGAGAAACATTCTTGATCAGAAGCAGTTTCCTAGAGAATCAAAGGAGACAAATACAGCCAGCAAATGTAAAATTCATGCTGTATATAGGAAAAGCAATGACATAGGGAAATGTTAAAACAGAATGCATTGGAAAGTTGCAAGGTAAGTTTGCTCTCTGGAGGAGTTACTTTCATTATATAATAACTGGGAGACCACATCAAAAATATTTGTGATCAGGATATCAGTGATTTTTTATCTTTCACCTCCTTGAATAAAAGTGGCATATTGCTATTCTCAGGCTCTCAAAGAAAAAAATATATAAAATATGGATGATTGCAGATGACCAAAAGATAAGTGAACCAAATTATTATCAGTATGAATACATACTATCATAGGGGACGTGGCTTATTTATTCATTTTTACACAGCTAATAGAAAAACATTTACCAAAATTCAAGATTTCTTGGCCAAAGTCAATGTGGATGATTTTCAAAATGTCATTGGTATCATGAAAAGCCAAGCATGTTGGTACAGAGTAATACCAGGGCCCAGCCAATCAAGGGAGAGGGCAGAAGAGGACTCATTAACATCTAAAGGCACTTTTACACGATGATAATTATCCCCAGGTGCTCAGGTTAATATGCTTTCAATGGAAACATGTGGAATAAACAGCTGTCATGACAGGTGCCGCCAGGACGAAGCTTTGCTCAGCCAGAGAAGCAACCGGGAAGTCAGGGAACCAGTACCTGCTCATGTCTTAGGAAAGCGAATATTTTTCCCCGAGTCCATAGAAAAAAACAAAAGCCAGAAATAATTTTTTTTGGAAAATAATAAAAATCCTCAAAATAATTCTGAAATATTTACTGAGGGTCCCAGGATATTTGTTCTAAAATTAAAATACAATAATTTTTATTTGTTGTTTGATTTTTACCTACCAAATCTTGAGTTCTGAAAATAACTCCTCCTCTCCTTTATACATGAGAATAGAAATAGGCGGAGGCATATCGTGGCAATGCTGTCCTGCATCTCTAAGGAAGCATGAAAAGCTGCCCGAGGATGGCATCTCCGAATTGCTGGCTTCAGTGCTCACACTCAGGCTGATCCTGCCCACAAATATGTTTTGTCTTCAGTCCTGCATGGATGTATGTTTGAAAGAAATCATAGATTATCATACCAAAAGTACCTCTAGTAGAAAACCTAGTTTATTTTTGAGACTCCACAGAGGACTTATATTGCACAGTGAAGTATGTGTGCCTGTGTGAGAGAGAATAGGAAAGAGCACTGCATAACCAAAAAACGTGGCTTTGCTTCCTAGAAGGCAAGACGTGTATATAATCAATACAGGTTAACCCAGAAACGGTAGGTGAGAGTATTAGATCTACAAGAAGACTAACATATGAAAGTATCTATCAACTATTTACCATTTTAAAATTCATTTAATAAGTAGACCAACCATTTGTGTGACTGGGTGGCGTCAATCATCATATTAATGAAATTGCATATTTACCAGCTCTAGTTTTGAGTTAAGCAGTATGCTATTGCCTGTAAGTGATCATTTCTACCCGACAAAGTATTCTTTTCTAGTTTTACACCTAGTATTTGATTGACTACTGAGTACCTAATGATAAATGCTATTTTAATGGTTTGTAAAGGCAATTTATAAAAGCACAAATTTATACGAATCAAAATATTGGCCTGCAAAGTTAGGCTTCAACTCTGCTTTAGAAATTAGCAGAAATTATATCAATTTACCAAAAAGAATAGTTCTTAAAATCAGAGTCAAGCAAGGACTTGCTTTTCTTGATCGTTCACTATCAAATTAACAGGAAGATCAGATTTTTTTAACAGAAATTTATTGCCTACAAAACATTTTGGATTAAACAGTTGTCCAAATAACTTTCAAATAAATCATTGAAAGGGTTAATCTAGTTATAGCAACTTTGAAGCTTTTTAAATGTAATGTTTTTGATGAAAGCGCTGATCCTCCCATGCTTCATAAAACAGCATCCCCCCAGGCAGAGTCATTGCAGTGATAGTCCTACTGAGACACACACCAGTCCAGTTTATTGAATGAAGATCCCAATATGGTGACAGATGCTTCTAAAGCTCAGCTTGCCTTTTAAAACATTCTTTCATTCAAAGGGTGCTTACTGTACTCAGCTATTTGAGATGTTGTAGCACTTACCAAATTTTCACATAAATTGTTCTTCACTGAATAAGACTATTGTACCAGTTTATAAAGCCTGATATATTTTCCATTTTCAAAATGGGCATTCAACAAATTTCAATTGTGTCTTTATATTATACTTAACTATAACTCAGTAATCATTCTTCAAGAATAAAGAGACTAGAAGGACCAATTGTATAACAAAGTCATGTTATTGAGAATAGCATTTGTTTCTAATAAGGGGAGAATGAGTTTTACATATTTTAAATTATCAACATATACATTTCAGCAGGCATTTTTCTACTCTGGTGGCACTCTTTTTTTTACTCTGCAATTTACTTCAGAACAGGATGCATATACAGACAGTTAAATTAATTCATTAGATAAAGGACTTTTAGGAAGTTTGTCTTATAACAGTCAACCAATCCAAAGTCATTGCTAAAAATATACATGGAAAACTTGATTCAAAAAAAATTTCACATTAATGTACAAACTGGTTAGCATAGGCCTAACATTCAAATGAATGAATTACATAAAAATAAACACTTGCTTTAAAAAATCATTTGAACAGTGAATTATTCCTGTGCTATCTCTCTGAGCAGAGCATAAGACATATTTATTTATTTATTTTTCCACTTGCTGTGCTTGGCTAAGATGCAAAATAGGTTACCAGCAAAGGAAAAAAGATTTTTGCCTAGTTTTATAAGAGTTTTATCTACAAGTCCTATAAAAGGAAAAGCTTGGTTAAACCCCAGTATGATTCAAGAGTCATAAACTTTGTAGATAGAATAACTATTTTTTAAAAATCTAACCTTGAAATTTTTTCTGGGGAATATTGTCATTTTAGATAGGAAGCACGCCTTCCATTATATTCTTCCAGCTGTCTCCATTGCTGAGATCCTTATAGAGAGGTATACTCAAGGAAGATTCCAGGTAAATTAATACTTTTGATTACACATTAGAGTTTAATCTTAAATCTTTATGCAGTGTCTACCCTTGGCAAGCTGCAGCAAACTTCCATCTAATAGAAAAACAGCTAACATCAGGTTGAGACTGAAGTAAAATGTTGGGGCCAAGGCTGTGTCTCCTTTTTCCTCCTTTATGTCATAAGTTTATAAGAAGAAAATGAAGTATTTCTGCCTAAAAGTTCCGCTATTAACTACACAAGAGAAACCCAGAAAACCCATCCAAAGAGGACAAATAATCTAATAGCTATAAGAGATCCCCCAAAGGCAGACAGAAATAGAGGAGGACTCAAGTGTTCTCTTTCACCAGAAATTCCAATCTCCTAGCAATCATGACTTTGCCATGACTAATACTAGTATTTTTTTCTTAAGAATAAATAAAGAAAGAGACAGAGAGGCTAGATGGTGGAGTTGAGACTTTATCCTAACCCCAGACTTGAGACTATAAAAGCTTACAGGTATAATCAGAGCAGGAGAGCTAATGAGGTACAGGGGGAAAATTGAGTTTCTAGTTTCAGAAGAGTTTCTAGATTGAGTCAGCAACGGTTGATGGTCAAGAGGTTTAAATAGAATGCCACTGACCTAAAAGGCAAATACAGGCAGACACAGAGAACAGAAGAGTTTCAGGGAAAACTGATAAAGCATTAATTGATGCACAGATCCAGTAGCCAAGATGGAACCATGGAGCATAAATAAATGGAAACCTTACCACAAATGTCAGGAAGGAATCAAAAGAAGATCAATCCATTAAACAGCTTCTACACCTGTGTGTTGAAAAAGAGAGAGTGTATGAATTTCAACAGGAAACAAGGTGACAAAACAGGAAAGAACTGGTGACTAAGAATGAATAGTGGACCTGTATGAGATAGAGTAAGCTCTGGTCAATGAATGATTCACACGGTAAGCAAATCCCTTCACCTCTCTGAACTCCAGTTTTCTCTTCTGAAAAATGAAAGTGGGAGATTGAACCTGGATGAATTTTAAAGTTCCTTAAGGATTTAAAAACCTATGATTCATGGCTGTAGACCAGGTTGAATAATGGATCTAGTTATCTGCAACAAACTTGTTTAGAGCATGAGATTGTATCAAAAGATAACACAATTTTTACTAAGGATGTGCTATGCAACAAAGACATCCATGAAGTGGGACTGATGGGTGTTAAGAGATAAATGGAGAAGTAAGAACATGAATACTAGGATTTCTCAGGTGGTAGTAATGAAAGGTCATCACTCAGGAGACTTCTGTTGGGGAATATTATGCTGAAAATCTGTGCTGCTTAAATTTAATATGTATATGAATCATGTGCAGATATTGTCAAAATTCCGATTCAGTAGGTGTTGCAGGGGTCTGCAATTAGTGTCATATTTCCAACAAGCTCCCATATGCCATCAATAACTACCACTTTGCTTTCAGATTCGAGTATATACTATATTACAAGCTGATGGCTAAGCTGGCAAAAGCAAGTTCATGTGTACCGTATTGACTCAACCTTTTGACAATGTTGACAGTGATAGCTATCCAAAACAGTTTTCTATCAGTGGGTTCATTCTCTTCAACACAGGACAACAGGTAGGACCCCATATCATCAAATGTAGGATAAAATCAATGTATTACCAAGTTGGATAGATAAGTCAGTGAAATGTTCAATGCTTTTTAGAAAAAAAAATGCCACCCAAATGCCAGGCATTTTTTAAATATAATTTTATAATTGAATGATTATATTTTAAGGATTTTGAGAATTTTCTCATCCATAGCATACAGGGGAAAATATATAAAAGAGGTGTCAGTGTAATTACACACACTTATGCGGCCTTTGGACATAATTCAATCTAAGACTGTGCTGACACAGAGAAAAGGCTTACTACAGTTAAAAAATAAAACCTATGTGGTTATTTTTTCCCACATACCACTTGACCCCACTCATCTGGGTCACCATTTAATGATTTTCTCCAGTGCTATTTTTCACCTTTTCTTTGTTGTTGTTAGTCCCTGTGACAATAAAACTTTGGAAAGTAGAATCATTGCTGCTACTATCAATTCCTAATACTCAGAGGTGATTCCAATGCACATTTTAATATATTTTTGTTTACTTAGTAAAATAACTAAGAAGTTTGGTAAAGTGAAACTCAAAAATATATACGTCTCAGGCTGCAAGTAGTTTCTCTTCCAAAATCTTCTTTTTTGGGGAGTTTCTAGGTTTTGAGGGGCCTCCTGATTTTTGAGATGAGCTTTTATTATTTCACCCATGCTAAATGCCAGCTGTCTGAGTCTCTTCTGTTTCTTAACATTTCTAACATTTCTAAACATTCGCTTGATGCCTTATCCCAGAAGACTTGCACTCAAGCTCCTGCTGGGTAGTATCGCTTTAGCTCTTTACTAAAGAAATGGGTACATAAAAAAGATATTTGTTCAGATTTGCTTTTGACAACGAATCATCTTAGCCAGTAGTATCTTTGAAAACAGAAGTAAAAGTATTCTTTCCCAAGGACACACTTGTGTTCTGTATTTATTTCTTGTATATGTTATGTTGGTATTTGAGATATAACTCTGTGTGTAAAAGAGTGTGTGCATATGTGTGTATGTGTGTGCATGTGTGCGTGTGCATGTGTGTATATGTGTGTGCATGTTTGTGTGCATGTATGTGTCCGTGTCTGTATGTGTGCATGTGTATATGTGTGTGTGTGTGTGTGTGCACGTGTGTGGAATGGTTGAGAAGAAAGCAAAATATAGATTAGGATTTATGCCTTGGGTCTCTAAAGTTCTCCCTACACAAAAGTAAATAAAACATATACTTCAATTGCACTAGTTCATTCTTTCTCATTTATTGAATAAATCCTAAATGTTCTTGGCACTAACTTTACTTTTGAAGATCTCAGTTGAGTAGCCATTATCATTGACTCTGTATGAGAGTCCATAAATGAAAAACAATTTTCAATCTCCAGTCTTTACCTAAGAATAACTTCCAATTTGAATACAAATTAATAGAGAAAACTCCTCCCGTGAAAAAGCACTTGTAACAGAATAATGCTTACTTGGACCATCATAAATGGCTATGTTTACACTCAAGGCGTTTGTACATTATTGGATGCAACACTGCCCTGAGAACAGGGGGAATGGGTGGTGCCTGTGGCTCAGTGGGTAGGGCACTGGCCCCATATACTGAGGGTGGTGGGTTCAAACACAGTTCCAGCCAGACTGCAACAAAAAATAGCCAGGCTTTGTGGTGAGTGCCTGTGGTTCCAGCTACTCGGGAGGCTGAGGCAAGAGAATCACTACACCAGGAGTTGGAGGTTGCTATGAGCTGTGACACCAAGGCACTCTACCGAGAGCAATAAAGTGAGACTCTGTCTCTAAAAAAAAAAAAAAACCAAACAAACAAACAAATAAACAAATGAAATGAATAGCTGGAACATTACAGAAAAATCTACTTTCCATTTATTGGTGAAATTGAAGCCAGAAATGTCATCACCTATGCAAATTTTGAAAATTAAATTCATTGCTGAACTGATTTTTGATCAGGTAGTTCCAGTTCATTTGTAGAAGAAGCAACTTCTGCTTATGGAATGCTAAGGAAGAAAATACAGAATTTACAAAAAGGCTAATGATTCAGGCTGACTTATTTGGCTATTCAGAGAACTTTGTTCTCAATGTTTCTCATTGTAGAAGTAAGTTTAACAATGCTATGAATTAGATGTCTAGACATTTTAAAAGTTTGCCTGAGAAGAATAACTAAAAAGTAGATGTCCTTAAGTTCATGGGGAAAATAAAATATAACAGCTATCAAATTCCTTGTCATAAATTTTGATTGCAAGGTGTTATAGGAGAGTAATAGCTTTACCTAAATTTGTCTATATAAAATGTTTATCTAAACAAAATAGAACTATTTATTCATATTAAATTAGGTTTGTAAGGTATTATAAGTCTGCCAGAGTATATGTGAATGGTCATTGTCTTACACTAACCCAGCAGATTTCAAACAATTTTAGCAGTAGCTCTTTTGCACCAGTGTGAAATCGCTTTAAAAAATGTAATAATAGGTTAACAATGTATTATCCTAAATTAGAAATGGAATAAGTTGTTCTCTTCTTGAGGTGTTAACTTTCCTACCGATCATGCATGTTCATAGGAACAATAAAGGAAAGAAAAGAAAAACAAAACAAAGAAAAAGAAAACATACAGATACATGTTATTTGTCATCTAAAATCCATATTTAATTCTAACATGAGTTCAATGTCCTTTAGCAATAACAAGAATTCTCCTTAATTAATTTTTAAGAGCATTTCTATGTCATGTAGAAAAATCACTGTGTTGGCTTTTTTAGGTATTGGTTATGAAATTTAAGTAATTTAACCAGAGTTATATATTTAGGTTCTATACAACTTAAATTTCAACTTAGGTATAAATATTAGGTGTGTATTTTATATTGCTGTTTTCAGCAGTGTGATATGAGCTATGAATTATACAAAATCAACATCAGCTGGCTGGACAGTCTTGCACAAATCATTTCACATCAATTGACCTCTGACCTTATCAGAGAAATTTTCAGGGGCTGGTTCACCAAATAATACCTAATAAATGTCAGTAAAATCAGTAACGATGATGATAACAAGAACATACGTAAAGTAATCACATTTTTTGAGTACGATGAGATGTACCAGGCTCTGGTAAGCAGCATAATGACCCTGCCGAAGTGTTCTATTTCCCAAACCTGGAATGGGCTCCTTTACATTGCAGTGTGACTAAGGCTAACAAATTAGAAGAGATGAGAACGGGGTGTCCAGGTGGACCTAGAAGCGCAGGATCTGTAAAGCAGAGCAACTTCCTGGCCGCAGTGAGGGTGAGATGGGTGCGTTTGGCTGGTTTTGAAGACAGAGGAAAATATCACAAGGCAAAGAGGACATGCAGCTTCGTTGGAAAAGGCAAGACAATGGGCTCTCACACAGAGCCTCCAGAAGGGAACTTAACCTGCTGACACCTTGATTTCAGCCCAGTGAGATTCATGTCAGGTTTCTGACCTCTGTGAACAGTATGACAATAAATTTGCTTTGTTTAAGCAACTCTATTTATGGTAATTTGTTACAGCAGCCATAAAAAATTCTGATGGACCAGGTTCTCTGCTACGTACTTTAACTCATTTTTGGCCTCAAAACAACCCTAAGAAACAGGGCCATTATTATTCCGCAATTGAGATTTAGGATATTTAAGTAGATTTTCAAGTTCATAACTTATAAATAATAAATCAGATCAGCATTTGATCCCAGGTCTATTTTATCTGACTAAAAACAATATGCTTAAAATCATTTGAAATATAAATTTTATACTTCTGGATTATTTAAGAGTTTCTTGTTTCATTTCTTCTTCTTTAGAATAAAGCCAGTTTTTCTTTACTACCTGCATGCTAGAGAGAAGCGCCAATGAGAAAATCTCTTATTGTGAGAGTTTTAATCTCTTAAAGGAGCACTTAAAAAGTGGGAACTTTAGGGCCCCTACAAGAATTACCATATACTTTGTGTAGAATTAGTCTTCGTCGTCAATTTTCAATGCTCTTGTAATCAGAGTACTTGCATTACTAATATTTTATAAGAATAAAATGTAACTTCAGTAGTTTGACACATTGTAGCATGTAGAAAAGAATCTCTTATTTTAATAAAAAGTCTACCTTCCTTCTTTTCATCTCTCCCTCCTTTTCTTCTTTCTTTACAGCCTAAGCAGCAATTCCTTAACCTAAGAAGAAAGAAAAAAGATTTCTTCCTCTTAAGAAGAACATTTAGGTCATATGTCAGGCAGCAACGCTTTCTCTTTACCCCATGATGCTGTCCTTTATTTACCTTCTTTCTGTCATTGCTACTCCCAGATACCTCCTTTCTCCTTGGGTGCATGAAAGCCTAACCCCTTTCTCTGCTCATTCAGTCTGAGGAAGGTCATTTTGCCTGGGATCTTTTGAACATTTTACAAGCTCCTCACCAAAATAACACCACTTGTGTGTCATCTGAGGTGACAAGCTTGTGATAGCTATGTGGTCTCTTTGCCACTCCACATGACACCACATTCCACATCAGAACCTGGAGCAGCCAGAAAGTAACTTACCTCTTCGGTGTGTTCTGTTTTCTTCATCTTCGGTCCCAAAAGCCCTTGAAACCATCCAGGGGTTGCCAGTTTCTCAGATTCTCTGTAAGCAGGAAACCTTTTGATAAGAACTAGAAGGACCTTTTAGTGTGAAGAGAGGAAAATGAACAGGGTGAAACTTCTTCTGTCCTACAAAGGGGGAAAAAACGTGAAGATGGGGATAGTCAGAAACAGAATCTGTTGAAAAATAGATTCAAACAAGGCAATTGAAGAGTGAGACACCAACTTTTTAAAAAGAGATAAGCAGCACACATAAACATTGATTTTTGTATGAAAAACCTGAGTTTGTGCTGAAAGTACAACATATAGTAAGGAAGGCCTTTTCCACACCAAGCAATCAGTATCAGTTTGTGTCTAAAATTGCCAAGCAGGATCAAAGTTCCATTTACCACCAACAGTGCCATTTGCGTGCCTGCGAGTAAAGATGAGTGGCCAACAGGCTGATGGTTCTACCTGAGGTAAAAGAAAAGTCAAAGGGGTTGAAAATTACAGGATGACAGGATACTTTTTAAGTTAAATCATTCATATAAACTTTTTACAAAGGAAAACTAACTAGTTCTGTTTTTTCTCAACTTTCAACAATTGGCTTTCCTTTAAACCTAAACTTTAATCCCGCCACTCATTATAATCTTCAAATGCTTACCAGAAATATTGTTGGGCTCACTTCAACTCTATGTGGAAACGTGTGACTTTAAAATGCACCCACATTTTTTCTGTTATTAGAAAAAAACTAAGGGACTAATGAGAAGATAAACATACTCAGAAAGGGTTTTCTACACACGGAGCATCATAGAATACTCAAGTTCCCCAAGATATTGTAGTTTCTTAGGATTAAGTAATGTTTGTCATATAGATGAATATACAGTACCTTAGATTTGCAAATTTTAGAGAATGATTTCACAGCAAAATACGTGCCTATATGGAACTACAACTCTACAATAACATTTTATGTTATTGTCTTAAAGCCATTCTATGCAGTTGACAGACATTCAAAAAAAAAAAGATCATTTCTGTTTCATGAATAGAGAAGACTTTGCTTCCAATATTTTATGTGCAAAGAGAAGCAAAAAGGTGGGATAAGAATGGAGGGGAAGGGAAAGGACTGCTAATTCTTTAAACACTAGTGCTAAGTAGGGTATTTTATTTTTATTTTTTTATATTGTCTTTATTATAAATCATAGCTGTGTACAATAGTGCAATCAAGGGGTACAATGTGCTGGTTTCATATACAATCTGAACTATTTTTATCAAACTGATTAAACTGAGCATTTTCTCAGTTATTGTATGAAGACATTTGTATTCTGCATTTAGTAAGGTTCGCCTGAACCCTTCTAAGATGCACCACAGGTGTGGCCCCACCAATTACCCTCCCTCCACCCCAGCCTCCCCTCTCTTCTCCCCTCCCTTGCCCTTTTCCCCCTACTAAGTAGGGTATTTAAAGCCTCTGTCCTCCTCTGACACTGAAGAGGAAATGCCTATCTCTTATTTTTTTACGGAGTTTTCTGCCCTTTATTCTTTGTTTCCTTAACTTGTCTCCTGGTTGCCTTCAGTTCTGCTGTGCTTGCAGACCAGTCCCCGCAGGCGTTGATCAGCATGCCCTCGTTCACCATTCTGTACACAGTCTTTTGACATTCTTGGTGTTAAACACATTAATGAAACAGAATGAGTGAGGTAGATAAGATGATCTCTGGGTAAAGCTGAGGGGTCATTTATCATTAATAGAAGAGTTCTTTCTGAAGACATTACTTGCTATGCTGCTTGGTGCAGTTGGACATTTTAGTAGTGCAATTATAATGTGTGTGTGTGTGTGTGTGCGCGCGCGTGCGTATATTTAGCAGAAAACACAGGGAAGGGACAAGAAGGGAATGAATTGCAGTCAAGATTAACCCTCAAATAAGGAAAGAAATGAATAGGTTTTTTTTTATTTTCAAATACATGTATTTTATTATTCTTCATTACATTATTTTCTTCCCCACCCCCCAGTGGTAAGACAGAGTTTATTTACAGAAAAGAATACAGAAAACACTAAAGCTCCTGGTAGAGGGAGAGAATTCAAGTGGGGAGAAAGAAGTTCGTTTTCTCTATCTCCTCTTTTATCCTCTTACCACTTTCTAAATATTCTTAGCAGATAAAGGAAAAATGCCTCTATTTTCAAACCAAATCAATTATAAAAGGATGTTTACAGTTTTAAAGAAAAGAATTCTGACATAGTGTACTTTCC
>CAUYON010022363.1:0-29572 GCA_963573935.1 Arctocebus calabarensis | reverse complement strand
CAAGGAAATGCCATGAAGGATATCTGTAACAGTATGATCAAAATATTTCTGAATGTATATGAATCGTGCCCTGTGATTGCACCAATGTACATAATTATGATTCAATAAAATTATTAAAAATAAAATAAAATAAAATAAAATTGTAAAAAAAAAAAAAAAAGAATACAATGATACATTTGTAAAGCTGAAAGTTTGGAATAGTGTTTGACAAACGATAGCCCGTTCAAATCCAGCCTACTGCCTGTTTTGTAAATAAAGTATTTTTGGCACCCCACACCCATACTTTCACAGATTGTCTTTCACTGCTTCTGTGTTACAACAGCAATGCTGAATAGTTGCTACTGTGACTGTATGGCCCACATAGCCTAAAATATTTACACTGTAGATCTTTACAGAAGGATTTTGCCTATGTTTGTTCTAAAAGATTATGAGTCATGTTTGTCTGTGTGTGTTTATATGTAATATTGCAAGATACAAATACATGCATAAATCCATATTCACATGCCTTTGAACTTAGATGCACCTGCCAAAAAAATGATATAAGTTCCAAAATGATATGATAGTAAAGACAGAGGAAAAATTAATATCTGCTAAACAGCTGGAACTGGGGCAATATTTTAAAGAATAGCTCATATTCCAGTAGAACATTTGAAAATTACTAAAATTATTAACAGGCAACCCAAACAAATTCTTTCAGTAAGTATTTACTGAATACTTATTGATATATTCCGTAGATGAAAGGTTTATTCTGTCACTCACTTATATCTTCTGCTCAGTGCCTTACACATAGCAAGTTGATAAAAAAAAAAAAATACCTGTTATTTAATGAGCTGATGAAGTAATATGTCAATGTAGGATAACATTCTACAGTATAAACCATTACAATGTTGGAGAAACACAATTTCTGACAAGACTTCTTGAAGAGGATGCATGGAAAGTATTGTGGTAGATAGGATAGTTCTTGGGTGTTATAATTTGTTACTAAGATTTGTTTGTTACTTATCTTAATTCTTTGATACCCCAAACAGGTTTTCAGTGTTTAATCATTTTTTGGCTGGCAGAGAGTATATTCTGTGCTTTAGAAGGAAAGCTCCCAGTCATCTCTGCCCTTTGAAGTAGGAATTCAATAAGTGCTACTAATATTAGAATGAGCTTGCCAAAGGCAAACTCCTCATGGTACTTTGTCATCCTTGGCAGCATGGAAATAGTAATTTTATAGAATTTTCCACTAATAAGCCAATCCTTATGTCTTTGGTCAATGGAATTAATTTTTTGGATCCTGGGCTTAATTGAATTAGCTCATCATTTTAAGCTTACACTAATGAGTTTGGTGATAGCCTTGAGCTTTCTGCCTTCTCAATTCTGGTCGTTTGTATGGTTTTAGTTACTGGTGACTTCTAATTCTCTAGCATAGAGCCTTTTGCAGAAATATTAAAAAATATCATTGTTTTTATATAAATACAATGTATCTGCCTTCCTTGCTAATAATCTCTATAAACGCAGGTTCTCTGCCTTTTTTCTTAGGAATTTAGTACCAGCCTTTACATAGCACCTGGCTCATTGTAGGCCCTCATTAAATACCTGTGTAATGAATGGAGGAAGATTCATGTGGAGTGTGGGACTAGGTGCAGAGATAAGATTATTAACTTTTATCCCAGCATCTTTCATGATGTAGCATTGAAATTCATCTTGAAACAGATAAACTAGCTTACCTCTTGATGTTAAGCTATTACAGGAATTGTTTCCCATTCATCTTATTGTCATTTTTATAGGCTAATTTCGTTTTGGGGAATCAGCCCATTTCAGTCGCAGTCACTTTGGGGCTGTGGGACTGTCCTCCGGGGATATTCTATGTGTCTTTAACTTCCAACACACTTACGAGGGAGCAGTTGTGTGCTTGGGCTCATTGAATGTGCATTGAGCCAGGAATTGGCTGTAAAGTGACTTTTAGCGTGGAACAGAAAAATAAGAATTGGAATCCATTACTCAAAAATAAAGAAATTAGCCTGTGCTAAGTTTATTTCTTCTTTCATTTAGAAGGAAGGAGAGGAAGGAAAGAAGGAAAGAAAAGAGGGAGGCAGAGAAGGAGAAAAAAAATGAAGGAAGGAGCCGAGGAAAGAAGGCTTTCACAAATTTCTTTCCCTAAGCTGGGTTATGTGTTTTTATGGTTTTAAAAATAAAAAGTAGCTTTTCAATTCAATAATAGTTATTAGTAACATCTACCGAGTGCAACACATGCAATTAAATGTTTTATTAACTTATTTATTCCCAATGACAAACTTATGAAATATATTGGTTCCTTCGTTCAACTTCACAGATAAGGAAACTGAGGCACAGGAAGGGTCAGGGACTTTAGCAAAGTTATAAAGCTAGACGGTGAAGAGATCCCATTTTGATCACAGTGATCATCCCTCAGAATCTGCGCTGAGCCACTGTTCTCCACAGTTTCTCTTTTTAAACACATTTTTATGGAATACTATCTATATGCCGGATATACTCACATCCTTTACTGCCCAGTGATCCAGGAATTTCAGAGCAGAGAAGAGTGCAGAGTTATGGAGTGACTGAATCAAGATCATTAGGTCAAAATAGGTACGGCCAAAACTGATGTGTAGATTTTAGGTCCAACATTATTTGCATTCCCCTTATGTATACTCAGTCATTTCCCATCTGAGTACTGTATTTATTTGAAAATGCTTCTCCATTCACATTGATGCCAGAACCCTTTTCCAAATCTCCAAAGTACCATGAGTCATTGTAATAATTAATACTTAATAACAGACAGAGCTTCATCTTCCTCTGTCCTAATTGAGGGTTACTAGGGCACTGAGTGAGGGTTCCCAGTTTCTAGTGGAAAGCATCTGGTCCGTCAGGGTGGACTGACAGGTTCCCAGTGCAGTCAGATTTGGGGGACAGTCCCCTGGTATAAATGGTTGGTTTGGGAGGTGTGGAAGCACAGAATGGTTGGCAGGGGACATGGAGCATACAGAATGTTCTATCACATTCTACCCTTGGAAAATTTGAAGCTTGACAAGAACAATAAAATTAAGCGTCATAAAGCACCATGTTTTATGATTATTTCATAAAAAGGGTCTGTGGCAAGCAAAGCTCCCTCAGATACTTTATGTTTACAAGTCATAAAACAAGAGATGTTGGAAAAATAAAGCAATCCCCAGTTCAGGAGAGCAACAGTAACAATAACATAAAAGCCTCACTTTCCTCAGAGAAGCAAATCTGCCGAGACCAAGCAAGAAGCTCATCTTTGAGGAATGTTTCAAAAGATAATGTCAAAAAAAAAAGACATACTTTCTATTCCTCTGGGGTGCTGGGGTATGAGAAGAACTTAAAAGTTCTCCTCATTTCCTTGTGCAGCCTCCTTCCTTTTGAGTGTTATGATTTAGATCCCTTTAAAAGGAATCATTTGAAAGAAACTTCTTATACCATAGGGGCAGTTTGTCTCTCTCTCTTTTAGGTCTTTGTAAATGAACAAAGTAACCACTTGTCCCACATAGGGTGCAAAGAGAGGTTTGGTGTGGGTTTTACTGTCCATTCAGGCTCTGTATTCAGCCGGTTGTAAGTGAAATCTTTAGAAACCACACAGCAGGAATCCTTTGCTTGGGGCACAGGGTGGGGAGGTAACTTTGAAAAACCTATTGAAAGTCTGAGAGCTGTTGAGTAGAAACTGTTCCTTTTAGACTTCCTCACAGGCAGTACGGGAAATAAACACATACAGGAAGTTATTTAGCCTCTCTGTGAACTTCATGTTGACATTTGCTTACCAGAAACTCCATTGTGGGAACTTAAAAAAAAAAAAAAGTTTTGTAAGTGTGTGTATGTATGTGCGAATGTGTATATGTATGTGCAAACACACACGTGTGTGTTTATAAACACCATCTAATTCTCCCATGTCATGGCGTTCATAATGAATGCTGCTGAAAGTAAAACTAATAAAGGGGAAAAGAAGAACAAACACTCAAAAAACATGTGTTGATATCTTTTACAACAACGTGTTTTTAGGAATAGATGATAGACATATATATTTCTAAATAAATCATTAACAACCCAATGGATGGCCTTTCTCACATACACCTTGTGCTTTATACTGTTTGATTCACGATGTCATTTATATGTAATGTTTGGTTCATATTTTTAGTATTTACTTACATGAAGAGCAGAAACAAATTAAAAATCTTTAGTGAAGGGTCACTGAATGCCTATGATGAACTGGAAATGATGATTCAAAAAGCCCAAGAAAAGGGACAGGAAATGTGTTTTACAGTGGGATGTGGAGTATACCTGACTGAAGGGGATGTATGCCATTGTCCCAAAAGTGACCATGTAGATGCTAGGAATAGAAATTGAATCAAATTAGTGAAGACAAAGTAAGAGTCAAAACGTATCACAGTTCTTATTGGAACCAGAAAGTCCTTGATTTCTCTCTCCATTTGGGCTGCCACTTATCTCAGGTTCTTTCTGCTGTGTATATATATAAAACATATATTATATTCAATATATGTTATATATAATATATATTATATTCAATACATGTTATATATAATATATATTTAAATATATAAAATATATGACATATTTTTAGGAACAGATGATAGATCTATGACACATATATTTTATATATTTTTCTTTTCCTTTTCTTTTTTTTTTTTTAAACATTCTTGTTCTTTCACCCACTTGGCTGGAGTACAGTGGTGTCATCCTAACTCAGAGCAACTTCAAATTCCCCAGTTTAAGCAAACCTCTCATACCTTACTTCCTCCTAGAGGCCAATAAAACCATGCCCAGCTTATTTTTTCTGTTTTTCATAGAAATGGTTGGGGTCTTGCTCTTATTTAGGCTGGTCTTGAACTCCCAGCCTCAAGGGATTCTCCTGACTCACCCTCCCAGTGAACTAGAAGTATTGGCTTAGGCCACCACACCTGGCCTAATAATCAAACCAATGCTCCATAATTAATTGTGGATCTCAAAAATCTGTACTAGAGCTAGGTGATATAAGAAATTGGACCCCAAAACAAAGAAACCAGAATCAAAATATTTCATCCATCTCCTTTGAATTAGATCATCTGTGTTACTATCTTGTCTTTTACTTCCTTTTCAGGTTAATGTGAGGGCACAAACAACCAGGTCGTAGTATTTGAATTTCTTAGATAGTTGTGTTGTGCACTGAAAAAACACGCCATACAACCCTACATGGTGCTCATAAAGTGGGAGCCACCCCAACCAACCATCCTTCCCTCTCCCTTATCTCGCATTCACCCTCCGCCCAATGTGAATTGAAATAAGTTTTTCTCCTATGTGGGAGTGAATTAAATTATCTACTGGCTTCATATTAGTATTGAGTACATTGGACATTGGCTGTTCTAGTCTTGTGATACTTTACTAAGAAGAAAGTGTTTTAACTCCATTCAGGTTAATAAAAAGAAAAGTCACCTTCTTTTTTATAGCTGAATAGTATTCCACTGAATATACCACAGTTTGTTAACCCATTCCTAGGTTGTTGGGCATTTAGGTTGTTTCCACCTCTTGGCAATTGTAAGCTAAGCTGAAATAAACAATCTAGTCAAATGTCTTTATTATAAAATGAATTTTTTTCTTCGGGGTAGATGCCTAGTAGTGGGAGTGCAAAGTGAAATGGGAAGTCTAATTTGAGTTCTTTAAGGATTGTTTATACTTCTTTCCAAAGAGGTTTTATTAGTTTACAGTCCCACTAACAATGTAAAAGTGTTCCCTTCTCTCCACATCCACATGTGGATATCTTTTCCCATTCTGAAGGTTGCCTATTTGCTTAGATCGGTGTGTCTTTAGCTGTGCAGACTTTCAGTTTAATTAAGTCCCATTTGTTTATTTTTGTTATTGTTGTAATTGCCATTGAAATATTCTTCATAAAATCTTCCTCCAGGAAAGTTTTTCATATACTTTCTACTATGATTTTTATCATTTGTGTCTTAGATCTAATTCTTATATCCATCTTGAATTAATTTAAGTGTTGAATAGTACTGGTCTTGCTTCAGTCTTTTACATGGGATTATCCAGGTCTCTCAGCACCAATTATTAAATAGGGATTATTTCCCTCAGCGTATGCTTTTGTTGGGTTTATCAAAGATGGGATGACAAGTAGTGACTGGCTTTATCTCTTGGTATTCTATTCAGTTTTGTGTCTCTATTTTGTGCCAGTACCATGCTGTTTTGATCATTATGGATTTGTAATGTAGCCTAAAGTCTGATAGAGTGATGCCTCTGCCTTTGATTTTATTAAAAATTGCCTTAGCTAAATTTTGTATGAATTTTTCAAGTTCCATACAAAATGAAGAACTAGTTTTTCTAGCTCTTCAAAGTATGATGTTGGTATTTTAATGTAGATTGCTTTGAATCTGTAGATTGGGGAAAAATAGACATTTTGACAATGTTGGTTCTTTCCAGCCAGTAGCATGGTATATTCTTCCATTTACTAATGTCTTCTGCTACTTCTTTTCTTAGGGTTTCATCATTTTCTTTGTGGAGCTCCTTCAGCAATTTTGTTAGATTTATTCCTAGATATTTCATTTTGCTTCTAAACTTGCCTGTTATTGGCCTATATAAAGGCCACTGATTTGTGGACATTGATTGTATACCCTGAGACATTACTCTATTTCCTGATCAATTCCAGGAAATCTCTGGGATTTTCAAAATAGAAGATCATATATCATCAGCACAAAGCAAGAGTTTAACTTCCTCTGCCTACATTTAGATGCCCTTTATTTTCTTCTCTTTCCTGATTGTACTGGCTTGAACATCCAGCACTATGTTGAATACTAGTGATAATAGAAGACATCCTTGTCACTAGAACTTACAAGTTCTAAGGGGAAAATTTTCAGTTTTACTCCATTCAGTATGATAGTACCTGTGGGTCTGTCAAGGATGGCTTCAATCATTTTCTATGCTTGTAAGTGTTCTTATTAGAAAAGGAAGCTGAATTTTATCAAATGCTTTTTCTGCATCTATTGAGAGGATCATATGATCCTTGTTTTTGCTTCTATAGATATGATGATTACATTTATGGATTTGCATGTATTAAACCAGCTACGTATGCATCCCCAGGATAAAAACTATTCTATTTGATTGTGATGTATAATGCTTTTAATGTGTAGCTACAATTTATTGACTAAGGTTTTGTTGAGTATTTTTGTACCTATATTCATTAGTGAAATTGGTCTGTAGTTCTCCTTTTTAAATACGTCCTTTTCTGGTTTTGGTGTCAGGGTGATGTTGCTTTAGAGAATGAGTTGGAATGTTTTGGAATAGTTTCTGTGGTATAGGTATTAGTTCTTCTTTGAAGGTTTGATAGAATTCTGGTGTGAAGCCATCTGGTCCAGGGCATTTTTTTGTTGGGAGGTTTTTGGTTTTTTGTTCTTTGAGGCAACGTCTCACTATGTTGCCCTCAGTAGAGTGCTGTGGCATCACAGCTCATAGCAACTTCAGACTCTTGGTAATTCTAAGTGATTCTTCTGCCTCAGCCTCCCAAGTAGCTGGGATTACAGGTGCCTGTCACATCACCTTGCTATTTTCTTGTTGCAGTTGTCATTGTTGTATAGCCTGCCCTTGCTGGGCTCGAACTTTGGTGCATGTGGCTGGTACCATAACCACTGTGCTATGGGCGCTGAGCCATGTTGGGAGATTTTTATTGTTTCTTTGCTCTCAATGCTTGATATTAGTCTGTTCAAGAGATCCATTTCTTCTTGGTTAAGTCTAGGAAAAGGGTATTATCCCATTTACTACACATCGTCAAATTGCTGGGCATAGAGTTTCTCTTAGTCAGAGATAATCTCTTGTATCTCTGTCATATCTGTTGTTGTTTCTCCTTTTTCCTTTCTAATTGAGATTATTAGACCCTTTACTTTTCTGTTTCCAGTTAATCTCGCCAAGGATTTACTGTTTTTGTTATTGTTTTTAATGTTTTCAAAGAACCAACTTTTAATCTTCTGAATGATTCTTTTGTTTTCAAGTTCATTTATTTCTGATTTAATATTAATTATTTATTTTCCTCTACTAGGTTTGATATAGGATTGCTCTTCCTTTTCCATTTTCTTAAGATGATTCATTAGTTTGTTGATGTGCTCTCTTTCTTGTTTTCTGAATATAGGCATCTAATGTAATATTTCCCTCTTGGGACTGCTTTTGCTGTATTCCACAGGTTTTGGTAACTGTATCTTCATTGTTGTTATGTTTGAGGAATTTAATTATTTCCTCCTTTACCTCTTCCTTGACCCAACTATCATTCAGCATAAGGGTGTTTAATTTCCAGGCCTTTGTGTGCGCTGAAAATTTTTGTTGGAATTGAGTTTCACTTTTATTGCCTTGTGGTCTGAGAAGATACAAGGTATAATTTTACTTCTGTTGATTTTGTTGGGGTTGGATTTGTATCCTAGGATGTGATCTATTTTGGCTATTTTTTTTTAAATGATGGGGTCTTGCTCCTGCTTAGACAGGTCTTGAACTCCTGAGCTCAAGTAATCCACCTGCCTTGGCCTCCCAAGTGCTGTGATTACAGGCATGAGCTACTGCATCCAGCCATAAGATCTGTTTTATACACCTGTGAGTATTTAAGTGGAGTACATAAATATTCAGAATTGAAGTGTCCTTTTGTTGTATTTTTCTGTAGACTAGAATGAAATAACTATCTTTATCTTTCTTAACTTTAGTTGCTTTAGAGTGGTACTAAAGGGTAGGATGCCAGCACCATATACAGAGGGTGGCAGGTTTGAACCAGGCCACGGCCTAACTGCAACAAAAAATAGCCAGGCATTCTGGTGGGCACCTGTAGTCCCAGCTACTTGAGAGGCTGAGGCAAGAGAATTGCCTAACCAGGCATCCTCAAACTTTTTAAACAGGGGGCCAATTCACTGTCCCTCAAACCATTGAAGGGCCGGACTATACTTTAAAAAAAAAACAAAAAAACAAAAAACTAAGAACAAATTCCTATGCACACTGCACATATCTTATTTTGAAATAAAAAACAAACTGGGAACAAATACAATTCACACCAACGACTGTGGCCCGCGGGCCATAGTTTGAGGAACCCTGGCTAAGCCCAGGAGTTGGAGGTTGCTGTGAGCTGTGACTCCACAGCACTCTATCAAGGGCAATAAAGTGAGACTCTGTCTCTAAAAAAAAAAAAAAAAAAACTTTAGTTGCTTTAAATCCACCCATAACTAAAATAAGATTGTGACCTTTCCTTTCTTCTGATTTCTATTTACCTGAAATACTTTTTCCCATGACTTTACCATGACTCTCAATTTGTCCTTCAAAGATAAGTGTTTCCTGAGGGCATCACATGAATGACTTGTGCTTTTTTTATCCAATATTTATATCCAGTTGGTCAGCCTATACCTTTTCAATAAGCATTCAAGCCATTAACATTTATTGAAAGAATTGTGGAGTTCTATTCATCTTATTTTGTGAGAGTCCATTGTTTAGTTTTATTCTTTCCAGCATTGTGGAAACTAGGTCTTATTTTTTCATTCGTTGGTGTTTACTTTGCTGGTGGTCCATTTGATGTTCCATATAGAGAATACATCTAAGTATTTCCTGTAGAGCTTGTTTTATTGTGATGAATTTCCTCTGTGTTTGTATATTAATAAAATATTTGGAATGAGGAGAGGGATGGTGGGAGGGGGATGAGGTCACAGTATATGGCACACCTCTTGAGGGCCAGACACAATTATTAGAGGGACTTTATTAACAAATGCAATCATTATAACCTAATTCTATGTACCCTCACTGAATCTCAAAGAATAAAAATTAAAAAATAAAAATAAAAAAAGATTTAAAATTTTTTTTATTTTTACATATATAAGTGTTTATTAGGTTTCCACTTTTTGCCTTCACAGAATTAAAAAGGCTTAAAATTTAATAACAATAGCAGTATTTAAAATAAGGACTAGAAACAAAAACCTTGAAAAGAATGAATGAAGATAAATACATTCAGAAAAGAAATCAGGCAATTATTGCATTGAAATATTAAGCAATATTAATAATAATAATGCAAAGAAAGTAACATTCACATTGTCAAATAGGAGTATATCTATGATAGAATGCTTTAATTCTGAGGCTCTGAGTATGGAGTCATCAGTTAACTTCTTATTTTTTTCCAAAGTCTCAAGAAATAGACAACTAATATTTATAAATAAAAGTAAAAGATAATTTCAAAAAACAGATCATGCCAAATCTTATAGATAGAGAAAGAAGAAATATTTCAAAGTCATTCTACTTAATCTGGATACACCTGATATTAAAATTGGAGACAATATATTGTTATAAAGGGAAATTACAAACATATTTCGCTTATAAATGTTTAGTGAAACATATTTCACCAAACAACATATTAACACATTGAATTAAAAATTAATGTTTAAGTAATTTACTTTGGTCAAAATTGAATCCAGTTTATGTGAGAATTAGTCAGTATTTTCTTTTCTTTTTTTTCTTTCCCTCACTCCCTCCATCCTTCTCTCTCTGTCTGGTCTCCCCTTCCCCCATGCCCCACT
The DNA here is from genome assembly GCA_963573935.1 of Arctocebus calabarensis. NCBI lineage: Eukaryota > Metazoa > Chordata > Mammalia > Primates > Lorisidae > Arctocebus > Arctocebus calabarensis. The sequence goes on along the minus strand of CAUYON010022363.1, from coordinate 19,034 downwards.
GTCATTAATTGTCCTCATATTAAAATTTAATACATAGGATTCATGCTTCTCCATTCCTGTGATGTTTCACTAAGAATAATGTGTTCCACCTCCATCCAAGTTAGTACAAATGCTGCAAAACCTCCAAAAAATATTTGATATCTCCATCAGTTTAGAAGCTTAGTTTAGCAGGATGCTGAATTCTGCACTGTAAATTGTTTTGTTTAAGAAGGTTAAAGTTAGATGACCATTCTTTTTGAACTTGAGAAGTTTCAGTTGAAAAGTCTGTTCTCACCATGTTGGATCTGCCCCTGTCAGTCAATGGTGGTTACTCCTTGCTACTTGCAGAATTTTCTCTTTCATCTTGACTTCAGACAAGTTCATTATAATATGTTTAGGAGATTCTCTGTTTATGTTGAGATGTCCCAGGTTTCACTATCCCATTAAAAGGAGTGTTTTGGAATCTTCAGTGAAACTTAGGAAATTTACATTTATGATAACCTTCAGTATGGCTTCCATTTTGGAAGCTTCCATTCTTCTTCTCCTTCAGAGGTACCTATAATTTGTATGTTTGAACGCATCATGATGTCCCCAAAATACTCTGAGCAAATGATCTGCTTTCTCTGTCTTCTTTTCTACTTCTTTAACTGCTTGGGTTCATTCATGAGCTTTAACCTATAGCTCTGAGATTCTTTCTTCCCCATGGCCTAATGTGTTATTGATATTTTTTACTGAGTCTTTAAGTTCCCTGATTGACTCCTTAAGCTCTGCCATATCTTTTCTATATTCTTCATATCATTCATCCATTTTTAGGTTCTGTTTTTCCCCCTTCTCATCAATTTCCTTTTTTGTTTTTGCTGTCTATATTTTAAAATCTCTTTCTGTCACTTCTGCAAATTCTTTGTAGGTGGGATCCTCTCTAGTAAGTACCTCGTGGTCCTCTCAAAGGGTTGCTTTGTTTTGGTTTTTCATGTTGCCAGAATTTTTCTGTTAGTTCCTCCTCATGTGTGTTTTTTTTCTTGTACACTTTCTTTCCCTACTTTTTCCTTTTTACTATTTCCTGCACTTTAAATTTTCTTGACTCAGAGCTTATGTGTTCAAGTGCCCCTTTGGTATAGGCCAAAAGGAAGAAAAGCATAAAGAGCAAGATGGGGAAAAGAAGAGAAAAAGAAAAAAAAAATGATTTGTCTTAATCTCTAGGAGTGGAGCTTTTGGCTCATTCTTGAGCTTTATTCTTTAGGGATAAAAGATTGTTAATTACATAATCAGCCCAACGTCTGTATCCTGTGAACCTTTAATTCTTAGCTTTGTACTCTTACTAGTGATATGTCCTTAGGAAAGCTGCCTAAACTTTGAACGTCCCAGTTTCTTCAACAGTAAAATGTGTATTGTAACACCTACATCATTAGATTGTTCTGATGATTCAGAAACATATAAGCGTGTATGAGTTAATATTTGACATAATGATTCTCACCATTGCACTTATTATTCTTAGGGAGGTGGTTGTATCAAATGCATCACCTTTTCATATGCTCATTCCTGGCTGATTTCTGATTTCCTCTGCAGCTTTGAAGGACAGTTGCAATTCACCCAGCACTTGACTATCTTATTTTACCTGTTTGCCTTTTCATTTTTTGCCCAGGGCCTTCTCTAAGGCTTAGAGACCTCATCCTTCCATGCCCAAACACAGCTTGGAATACTAATGCTGATGAATTCCTTGAAGTCAACCCTTTCCCAGTGTAAATGCTACAGCACTTATTTTTTAGTAGACAACACTATATGGCATTTTGAACATTTCCCAGAAGTCTCAGAAGAATCTTGTATTTTTACTTTAGATCCTACATCTCAATAACACACATTTATATTGATTCTCCATTTTTCCACCTAGTCTTTCTGTTTCTTTTTTCCTGCTTCCTTTGGGAGTATGGGTCCCAGCCTTTCCGCTCAAACAAACAAATAAAAATAAAAACAATTCTTCCTAGTCCTTATCTTATTCTGCTTTAGGAAGAACCCAAACTAAGACCACATTACAGGTAGTCCTTGAGTTACAAATATTTGACTTATCTAAAACTCATAGCTAAAAATGGTGATAATTATAGTCATTCTCTGAGTTAACAAACATCTGACTGACATATGATTCACACTTGTGCACAGAAGCTATTACAGGTAATAGTTAAAAGTATCCATTCCAACTTACATAGACATTCAATTTCAGAACAAACCTATGGAACCTATCTTGTTCATAACCTGGGGGTTGCCTATATAAAGAATATACATATCTGTCTGAATAGACTCTATAGTCTCTACCTGGGCTTGAATTCCCAACTTAACTTTTTCATAGTTACTTGACCATAAATTTTTAAGTTACCTCATTTCTTTCTGCCTCAGTTTTCTTACCTGTAAATTGCAGATAATAATAGTAACTACCTCTTAATATTGTTATGAGGAATATATGAGTCACTACAGTGTAAATATAAAGCTCTTGAAAAAGCATGATAGGTAGTAGGTTGCATGGAAATGTTAGCACTTATTATTTCCCTGTAGCACTCATTCAGTTGCGCCTAGAAATTTTATAGTGTTGATTATTTCCTGCTTTCTCATTGTATTTTTTTCTTAGTGCGGCGTCCCTCAGCCCCTCCCTTTCTTTCTTTTGTTTGCTAGTGCTGACTGAGTACATAGAATAGCAAGTGTTCCCTGGAGCTCAGTAATTTCTGGAAGCATGTATGAGGGCCCTTCTTTTGTGCTGTGCTCCATTTCTTCTTGCTCCAACAGCCTTGACCTCTGATCTGTTGGCAGACACCGGATGCTGCTGCCAGCTCTTAGTTATTCAGAGGCTCTTTATCTAGACTCTTTGCTCTTCTCTCTGGCTGCCTGCCTTTTGGCACTTAAATGCTCCCTGGCATGTCTCTCAGAGGGTGTGCCAATAAGAGGAAAGATAGTAGAACTCAGATTAGCCAATTATGGAATCTAGAAAATTAGGATTTTTGGATCAGTAGGCTCTGCCCTGGTTACCGTGGAAAATGCAGAGTCAGCCTTTTGCAAAAGCATTACATTTTTCTTTGATTAAAATATAATTAATACATAATAAAACACAGAAATCTCAAGTGTTCAATTTGATCATTTTTGGCAAATATATGCATTCTTATAATGACTACCCCCAGAAGAAGATAGCAAATATTTTCATCACCCTAGTAAATAACCTTATTATTTTTTTCTAATAATTTCTCCCCAACTCCCTCAGCAATCACTTTTGTTTGTTTATTTATTTATTTATTTTTGAGATAGAGTCTCATTCTGCAGCTGGGCTAGAATGCTCACTGCAACCTCCAACTGCTGGGCTCAAGCAATTCTGCTTTAGTGTCCCAAGTAATTGAGAGTATAGGTACATGCCACCATGCTTGGCAGTCTGCTCTTGTTCTCCCTCAGGCTAGCCTTAAACTCCCAGGTTTAAGCAATCCTCCTTGGCTAGAGGTCCTCCAGAGTGTTAGGATTACAGGTGTGAGCCACTATTTCCAATTCACTTTCTAATTTCCATTACTATAAGTGCTTTCCTCATCTTGGACCTCATATAAGTGAAATTACACATATCTATTTTTCTAGTCCTATCTTCTTTTATTCGGCATGGTTTTGAGACTTATCCATGTTGTTGTGCATATGAGAAGTTTATTTTTGATAGCTAAATAGTATTTCATTACATGGGTAAGCTCCAATTTTTTAAACCCATTTTCTTGTTGATAGTGGGTCACATCCAGTTTGGGGCTATTATGAATAAGGCTGCTATTTACATTCTTAGAAAATGCTTTTGTATACATATATTTTCTTTTGGCTAATAACTAGGGTAGATTTGTTGGGTCATAAGGTAGAAGTATATTTAATTTTATAAAAAGCTGCCTAATAGTTCTTCAAAGTAGGTTTTCCATTTTACCCAGCTACTGACACTACATGAGCATTCCAGGGCCACAATAACTCATCAATATTTATTTGTCAGTCTTTTTTATTTTTTACCATTTTTGTGAGCATAAACTAGTATATTATTGTAGCTCTATTTTATATTTCCCCGATGACTAATGATTTTGGACATCTTTTCTTGTGTCTACTGGCTATTCCAGTGTCTTCTTTTATGCATTGCTTTTTCAAGTCTTCATTGTTTATAAAGTTAGGCCAGTTTGAACAATGTTTTTGAGCCCTTGCTCTCAAATACCTATGAGGAAAATGTCAGTATCTTGAGTTCTGTGGAAAATATGAAGACATTCAGGGGATCATTTTTCTAATAGCAGATGACATCGCTATCAATACTCATCCCTTCTTGGCAAATTCTTTCTTAAAACATGTCAATAGTGTCCTGGGACATTATAGCTGAGAACTTTCATTTGGACTATATGCAGAACAGGCCAGAAGTGCCAAGGAGTTAATGCTTCCCGGAGCAGTCCTCAGCAAATACAAAGTTTAAATATTCCAGCTTGCACCTTGGGTGGAATAATTCATTATGTTCTATTCTGTCTCCTAAAGTCCCCCAGAGGAACTGAGCCTCTTTTCTCCATGGCAATAACTTATCCAGGAATGCAAACTTCCTGGCTCATGCTGTATTCCTACTGATATATCTTACTGATTTTTCTCTAGGATCAATTCCAAATAAACACTTGTACTGAACTTCTCAGTTGTGAAGACACACAACTAAGGCATCTATTTCAGAAGATGTGTGTTAGGACATGAGTGTTGTGTAAAAGAACAATTTGTTGAGTTGTGCTGATGATGTTCTATGTTAATTTACCTTGGTAGCCACACAAATTAAAAGATCAGAGGAATCTGGCAGAAGATCAGTAATGTCAGTACCTAGTAGAAGCAAATGTGCTGCTTGTAGGCTGCTGGGAGGCTGCTGGAATAGGTTTCACAGAAAAGGGTGAGTTTGACAGGGTCAATGAAGTATGAATTGAGAGAAGGTGAAGAATTCTAGAGAGTAATGCCTGTGACAACATTGTGAACAAATAAGTCATATTTGTAGTGTCAACCTCTCTGTAGTTTGAGATTATATGCAAAGGAACAAAAAATAAAACTTGTAAATGTCAGTCAGTTTCAGATTTTGAAGAATTTCAAGTGAGAGACCAAGGTTTTGACTTTGTCTCATAGATGATAGAGAGGCATTTTCTACTTTCCATCAAGGAGTAATACAATAAATGCAGATTTCTTTTTGAGAGACTAACATAGTACTATCATGGATGGTCAATTAAGGCTTAAAGTATCAGGTTCTTGATTCATTTTTAATAACTCTGAAATAAACTGACAAAATTCTAAAATTGGTAAGTATTAATGAGAATGGAAATGACAATCTTTTGAATTTGCCAATTCAAAAACTTTTGAATAGTTGCAAAAGAATTTGTTGACATTGATAAAGTTGGAGGATAGATAAGTGAACCAAAGTTGTTCTTATTTTTCAAGGCAGTCAGTTTTAAATTGTGGTCAAAACATTAAAAAAAATAATCTATGGGGGGGTAAAATCTTAGAGTAAGATAATTAATTTATTTAATTTTATGCACACTAATTTAAAATTTAGAACCCTTTGTGAGGATTGATAGTTATATATTCATATTCCCTAGAAATTTTAATATTTGGGATTGGAATTCAAGACAGCAGTTGGAGTGTTAAATTGTATCTGGGAGTCATCGTCTTCAAAGTAACACTTTAGGCTTTGTCCAGGAATAAGTTCACAAAGGAAAAAAGTTAAATGAGTTAAGAATGCAGAAATGAGGATTATACTCTGGAAAATGACCTAATTTAGGGAGAATAAGGGTGAAAAAACACAAGTAAAAAAACAGGAAGGTACAATCAGAAGAAACAAGGAATCACAGTGCAAGATGACTGTAATGATTATATTGATGAGAGGTAAACACTGTTAGAGGCTTCAGAGCCAAGATGGACAAAACTCCTTAGAACCATGAAGAAGCAGTATACTATCTTAACCTCAGTGGACTCTCTGAAGCATGAATAGAAATCTAAGATTCTCTATGCATAGGGAACAATATTAAATAACATAATTATATGTAAAAGTATTTGAGCAACACTGTGGAGCAGGAAGGCAAGGGGCATTTTGAGGTGCAACTTGAACATAAGCTTTACAATGAAGGGGGGAATTTGCAGGTGGAAGACCTCCATGCATCAGATCATTGATGCTTTGGGGGAACATAATTAAAATGAGAGGTGTGGGTAGTTACAAACTTATTTATGTATAAAATTTAAGGGCTTTAGGTTAATCTAAATGTGAAAACAGGTAAGAAACAATGAGCTCCTTATAGAAACAACTGAATTAGTGAAAGTGATTAATTTTCATGACCACAGATGCAGAGCAGAAACCAAGACCTGTCAGGATCAAAGATAAGCTTCTATGGTGAGCCCATTTACTTTGATGTAACTGTGTATATGTCAAAATAATGGGGGAACTTATATAAATATAGAGCTTCCATATTTAGAACTAAGCATACATCTATTTTTATAAAAGTCCACTGTTATTTCTGCAACACAGGTTTTGTCCTAGGGAGGTGTGCAGTAGTGTATGCCTTCTAATAACTACATCTGCTTATCTCATTGTACTATTAAACCATATGGATAATAAACATGGTTAGAATATAGAAGAGAGATAGGAATAGGGAAAGACATACAACCAGAATAATTTGACTATCTTGAAAGACAGACAACCAGAATAATTTGACTATCTTAACAAGGAAGTGTTCTCCATTTTTTAGGTTAAATACTTTAAATTGATAACTACCATTAAATGACTGATTTAAACTTTGTTTTCCTTTTCTAAATATTTTTGAGCCTATCATAAAAGAAATAGCCCTGTATAGAGATAGCATGTGAATCAATGACTAACTTACTTTTAGTTATCTCAACATGTTCAAACCTGTCTTCAGAAACATTGCTATACATATCTTATGGTATCAGAATCTACCCCAGTGGGAAAAAACTAAAAGTTTATTTCCCAGTGGGTTCCTTGAATATAATGGCAATTCGTTTAGCACATTTTTCCAGTGATTGAATTGTCACGTGCCCATAGATTTATAAATAGAATTAATTTTGAAAGTTGGTGTACTACAGGAGTAAGTGGCTATTGCAATTTTATGATGGAAAACATTCTATGAAAAACTATTATATGCCTTGTATGCCCTGGCCATTTGAGGACAAAGAAGGGCAGGATGATACAAGTGGGTTTTGTTTTTAGTAAATTCTGCCCTATGTATAGTTATGAACAACCAGATATATTTAACATTTGGCAAATAAATATTTTCCTACTCCTCTGCTTATAATTATTAATATATTGGTAGAGTAGGCTGGGGTTAATGACAATTTCAAATCTTTTACTATTGTACTTTAGACAATGGAATGGTAACCTATAGGAATATGTCCAGATATCTGCTAATGTTTCTCAAAACAGAAATAGACTCATAGAACTTAAGCATCATTTAGGGTTATGCATCAAATCTATGCCTCAGTAAAATCTTCATACAAGATGATCTTTATTGACTGCCTTCGGGTGAGACTAATGGTGAATTTCTAAGGTGAACACTGTGATTAAAGGATTTTTATATAAATGAAAATATCACTCGTGCTGTCGCCACTAAAACATATCTTATTTCGGAAAAATAGAATTGTGTCTTACAACTAGAAAAGACTGTTTTCAGTAAGATCGACTTCAAAGAATCTTTGTACCTTGTGATTCAAACAAAATATAATATTGAGAAAAGACTTTTAGCCCAGTAAGAACAGTGTTTAATGTGTCCTCTTAAGGTATCAGCCATTTCTTTTAGTCAGCGGAGTTCTGTGCCATGATCATACAGAAGAATATACACTGCTATGTATAACTGACTTGAATTTTATACAGAACTACCTTTACATTGCATTTCCTTTTTCCTGATAGTCTAGCTCCACAGTGAGAGCCTATCAGACCAGTAAGTCACGAGTGACCATGAGCCCCGGCTTCAGCTCCCAGTGGAACAGCAGCCAACCAACCTGGAATACATACTCCTTTCCAAGAGCAAGCTTGCATTACCAGTCCCATGCCAGCTATACCTACTGTACTGGACACCCTGCTGTAAGTATTCTATGTTTATACATTTAGTAAATTGTATGCTTTTATGGGTACATTTTGGTTCTAGAGTTGATATCTGGAAATTGTGCTGTTTTCTAAAGATATGACTCTTCTGAGGTAGGAAGATACTGCTCTTGAGTAAAGGAGGCGTAGTGAAGAGTGTCTTAAGTGTTTAAATAGCATGTTGGATGAACTTTGCTGAGAATTTATGTTACACTTAATGTTATTTCCTGGTAATGTAGGTTGGCAGACTTTTTGTGTTGACGTGGACGTTGAATGCGTGTATGTGTCTAGTTTCATTTTCCATCTTCCTCCTGGCTGTTGCTTTTGAGTTTGATTGGTTGGCTTTATGAATATATCTTTCAAAATAGCCCAGGGGAGTCAGTGGAATTAGCCCTCGCTTTCATCAATTGCCTTGTTGGTATATGTTTACACATCTAAGTATGTAGAATTAAATTTATCAGTAGGGTATTTTTTAGTGACTGCCACAGAGAATACTGAGGTTTGAGGGTAAATGACTCAAAGGACAAGGGAAATAAACCTTTAAGAAGGAAAAATGAATTTATGGAATTTGAAGACTTTTTGGAATAGGGTACCTGTTTTGACCGTATGTTTTACTGTGTTTCAATCCAGTCATTATAAACTAAGGTTTTTGTTTTATTGCTACTTTACTTTGTGCCTCCTGGGAAAAGATCATGATAGATGTTGATTAGGAAATCTCTGTTTACTGCTAAAAACCAATGCACAGGACTCCTGGATAATGAAAGATCTTTGAAAGTGAGTCATGCATGCCTCTCATAGCAACTCTTCTAATTGGTGAGTCATGGTGGATATGTCTCATGCAGCCATTCAGAAAACCCACTGTGGACTTCTGCACTTTGGCAATCCCACTTGAATTTCAAAGTTATAGAATTATAGAGAATCCAAGGCTTCTAAGTGAAAGGATATATTTCAAATATCATGTCATGATGTCATTTAAAAGAAGACTCAGGAATTAGCTCAAAAGGTAAATTAGTATGACTTTGTTCAAAGGCAATTTGTAAATAACTATCAAAAATCAAAAGTGTGTATACTCTTCAACTCAATAATTCAACTTATAGCATTTAATTGGACATGTACAGGACGTATGCACAAGAATGGTATTAGCAACAGTTTAGAACTTCCTTGGACAAAGAATCTAAATAAGATTCTTATTTCCTTGTCTTTCCTTGTCATTTATACATTCTTTCAATAAAAATTCATTAAGTGTTATGTTTTAACCATTTATTATGTTCTAGCATTCTATTAGGTGAAAAAGGCACAGGACTAAACAAAACCAGGTCTGGTTTTCATGCAGCTTCCATTCTAGGGAATGAAGAAGTTAATAAACACATAACTAAACATATAAATAAGTTATAAAAAGCAAACCAATCAGAAAATTATTCAGTAGTGTTAAATATTATGTGGAAATTTAAAATGGATTGAAGTGAGAGTGACTGACTGGCTACTTGCGATTGTGTGGGCAGCCAAGTCATCATTCAGGAGGCCAAGTTTTAACTGCGATCCCAATGAAACAGAGATACACTATGCAGAATTCAGGATGAAGAAAGTCCTAAGCAGAGAACACGGAGTGAAAGACCTGAGGCAAGAGTGAGCTTGAATGTCTGCTACACAGAGGCAAGCCAGTGCACTTGGAGCTTAATTTGGAGGGAGCAGAGGGAGATAAGACCATAGAGTAAGTCCAGGGCCAGAGTAAGTAGCACTTTGTAATCCAGAGTAGGGGTTGCATTTCACTTAAGAGTGATGGGAAGCCATTAGAGTGTTTTAAGCAAGGGGATGATATGACATAATTTTCTTAAGACTTACTGTAGCTGCTTGGTGGAAAGTTTCTGATAGATGAATAAGAAGGTAAACACAGAGTCAAGCTAAGAAAGTATTAAACACACATGCACACACGACTATAAGAAAAGCCTTTTTCTTATAATATCCTTTGACACATGTTTTGTTGCAAATATATTCTACTTTTCATAATAATAAAAATGATGCATATATTTTACATGATTTTTTAGTAACCAGTTTCATATCTATTATGTATCATTAGCTTTTCCCTTTAGTCATTATTTGTCAAGACAAAAGATGACAAATTATGATTTAATGAAGTATTTCAATTCATATTCTTTTTTGGCCTTAAGGTCGTCTAAAAGTAGCTGACATTTATTGAGCACTTAATATTTTCCAAGCTCTATACTAAGCACTTTTACATGCATTATATATGTATGTTTTTTTCTAAATAGCCTAAGGAAATAGATACTATTATTGTCATCATTTCAAAAGCTAGTGAGATGAAATTCATAACAATTAAGTATTGTGCCCTACATTACATAGCCAGTAGTGGGGCCTGAGAGTTGAGTGTTGGTTGTGCAGCCTCCTACCAGGATTCTTACCCATTGTGTTATAATGCTCTCTGCCAGCATTATATCACTGTATCTCCATTTATATGCTGAGGACAATTACATGATTGTATCCTTAGATAGAACATCTTTCTAATCATATAATCTGAATGTTCACACTATTCCTTATAGAAGTATTTGTATTAATAATATTTATAGGATACTTGATTTTAGGTCTGGGATAGCAATGAAAAAAAGGTTCTATCCTGTTTTAGCAACCACTGGGAAAATTGCAGGTAATCTGGATGCTTTTTGTGCTTTAAAACACAGTGACTGTTACTTTCTTTTGTCACACTGCTGTGAGTAAAAAGTAAGCCAAGTAAGAAAAGGATAAGCAAAAGATGAGACGATTCTTAAAAGAGAGTCATGGGTTTCGTACTTCCAATTTCAAGGATACTCAAAGTATCAATTTAAAAGCCTACTTGACATTCTTTTATTATTCTAACATTTAAACTTTCCAGTTTTCTTTCCAAGCCTGGTCAGATGGCATTAGGCTCTTGATTATAAGATCAGAGCTCATTTAACTCTACTACAGCTTTGTGAAAGGAATTGTATCATCTGAAAATAAGCTTCAGTATGGGGAGACTTTGAGAGCTGATTTAGAGGGAAAACATCCAAAATTGTTGACTACTTCAGAATTTTTATTTGGGCCCATTTTACAAGAAAAATATTTGGGCTCCAAAATGTGAGCTGTAGACTTCACAGTTGCTCTGTAGTATGAGATCCTCAGAGGTTTTATGGTTAAAACCACAGAAACGGAATTCTTGCCTGAATAGATTCCCAGTGATTTTCTTCAGTCATATAATTTACTGGCCTTTATTGGAGCTACAAATGCTCTGTCTGCCTTGTGAGAATCTGGTCCTTTTCTCCACTCATTAGTTTGATTGAAGATTTCCGGTTTTTTAACTGATTTCTCGGGGTTACCAGGGTATCAGCCAATATGATGTTTGTGTAGTAAGTACATGTGACTCCAAGGGGCCTTTTACTTCTCTTCCTCTGCTAGCGAGGAATACTGATATCCCATGGGGGTCTGGCTAGTTAATTTGAAATTGGTAGACTTGTTAAAATTGCATACAGTTAGTCCTCTAACTGACCAAGTAAGGATTATTTTCTTATCACTGCATCACTGTATCAGTTTTTTATGGCTGCAGTCACAAATTACCACAAACTTGAGGCCTCAAACAATTTGTACAATAAATGTGTATTCTCTTATAATACTGAAGGTTTGAAGTCTGAAATGAGCTTCACTGAGCTGAAATCAAGGTATTGGTAAGGCTGTGCCACCTCATAAGGCTCTCAAGGGGAATCCACTTCTTTGCCTTTTTTATCTAGAGCTACATGCATCGCATATCCGGGCTCATAGGCTCTTCCTTCATCTTCAAGGCCAGCAGAATAGCATCTTCAATTCTATCTCTGCTCCATCTTCATATCTTTTCTATCTACAGTCACAAATCTTTTTCTGCTTCCTACTTGTAAGGTTGCTTGTAATTTCATTTAAGAGCCCACCTGGATAATCCAGGATAATCCCCTACCTAAAGATCTTTAACTTAATCACATCTGCAAGATTTTTTTTTTTTTGCCATATAATTCACACCCACAGGTCCTGCGCATCCTAGTGAACTATTATTCAGCTTACCATGAGCATAATGTCCAGGGACTCAATAGCAAATTTCTGAGCCATTAGGTTAAGTATTTGGGGCTTCTTGAATTTAATGAGGCTTATCATGAAGGAGATAGTGTGAAAGAGTCTTTGAGTGATGGAGAATAGAAATGGATATCTCACAGAAATTCAAAGTTACTGAAACTCACAAACATAAGTTTGATTTTTCTGAAACCTAAGTTTTTTTTTCTTTTATTCGTGACTTTCTGAAAAATTACTTTTGTTGTTATTGTTTTTCGAGACAGATTGTCACTCTGTTGCCTGGAATAGAGCACCATGGCATCAGTCTACCTCACAGCAACCTCAGACTCCTGGGTTTAAGTGATCCTTTTGCCTCAGCCTCTCAAGTAGCTTGGACGATAGGCGTCCACCACACCACTTGTCTAATTTTTCTATTTTATTTTTCTATTTAGTAGATAGGGTCATGCTCTTTCTCAAACTTGTCTCAAACTCGCAAGCTCAAGGGATCTTCCTGCCACAACTTCCCAAAGGGCTAAGATTATAGGTGTGAGCCACCACGCCTGGCTGAAACCCACTATTTTCCTAAGTTGAAGTAGATGATAACTCTATCCTTGGTAACTACTCCAGAAAATATTTTAAAAGAAGATGCAAATACAAGGCACTAAAGCTCTACACAAATTTAATTTACTATACCAGTGAATGAAAAAGATAATTTCTAGATATCCAGAATGGCCTCTTCAACCCTTTTGGAGTATGAAATAGCAAAAAGTAATATTCAAAATATTCAAGTAATACAATAATATAACTTTTAAGTCAAATATTGAACATACCATATACTTTTTTTGTCTAAGAAAGATAATATATAGTGTAAATTCCTTACCTAGTCATATTATTCACAGCAGAATTAATTGAAAAATCATCCTAATAGTTTTCAAGTAGTATATTGACTAATGTGTTGGTGTGATCTTTCATTTGTCAGTTTTGTCACTAGTCAAATGACTATCCTATCTGTTTCCTGACTTGATTTACGAGACATCAAATTCTCAACAATTTTGTATTAGTAGAGAGCCACGTGGTAACTGGGAATCATGTAAATCCTAATGGAAGGGAATTCACTGGTTACTTTCATGCCAGCTCTCTGCTCTCCCTGCTTCTGCTCTTCTTGTGTGCTTTCCCTTAACATCATCTTTTTGGTGATCCTAGGGAGACAGAGAGGGAAGCAGGAAGAGATGAAAAGTAGAGAGATGATCTCATCCTAGCTGCCGAGGACAGGAGCCTGTGTCTGCCTTCCTTCCTTCCTTCCTTCCTTCCTTCCTTCCTTCCTTCCTTCCTTCCTTCCTTCCTTCCTTCCTTTCTGTCTTTCATTCTTCCTTTTCTTTCTTTTTCTCCTATGAGGAAGCTCACTACAGTTGGACAATAGTTTAATAATAGGTTTTCACAAACTCTTGGGCCTCTGTACCACATTGAGGTTAATCAGAAGGCAGCTTGGGCCAACCGTGTGTAAGCATCAGGTCAAGTCCAGTTAAGGAGGTGGACAAAACAGAATGGGGTGAAAAAGAGGTAAGAAAAATAAAATGGCAATAGGGATGTGCTCAAGGGTTTATGCTTCCTGGTGGCAGTAGAGGCTTCTTCTGAGGCTTTGTCTATCCTTCAAGAAAAGAGTAAACATGTAGGAGAAGGAGAGTAGGCAGCCCCCCCCCCCCGGTGTTAGGGTTCTCTTTCAAACACCATAGTCTGAAAGGGGAAGGGTGAAGACATGACTGCATCTTTCTTTCAGTCATTAAGTAAGTTTCCAGGAGATTGCATAGTTTACAAAGCACAGGGACAAAAGCCTTTCTCCCAGAGTTAAATTGTCAAATAAAATAAGGGCTCCCTAATCCTACCAGAGGGGACATTATCCCACAATATTTTTTTTTAACCCGTGTGCCTGGCAATAGTCTATATGCATAGTGCCCAATAGCCCTCTAGCTTCTTCCTTATCCCAGACATTACTTTTTCCCACAGGCAGGGATGCACATTTACGTTAGAATTTTATAGAAGAGATGGGAAGAGGGTGTAAGTCTCCTTGTTCCTACATAAGGACTTTAAAAATACATTTCTTTAAGAAAAATCCCCTATCACACATACTCTGCCTCTGTGCTCTAATGCCTAAAACAGAAAGTTGTCCTGGAATCATATCTGGCTTGTTTTGTTTTCTGAAATGATATATAAACTCTAATTTAGATCATTAATTGTTTTCATGATTATCCAAATTATATTTATTCTATTTACTAACATATGTAGAAGTGTCTTTATACTTTAATAACCAGCAAAATTGGACACTAGTTTAATAATAGGTTTGCATAAGTTCTTGGGCCTGTGGAAACGTTTTTAAAAAACACTGAATATACAGCTTTTAGGGAATAATGGCCAAATTTTCACCTTCTATGAATTTTCTTTTATAAACTGACTTGATTGATAACCTACCTATATTGCAATACCTAGGTCATTGTATATCGCACCTTTTCTGGTTTATATTTATTTCCTAGCATAGTTATTAACGATATCTTCTTTTGTTCTCAAATACGTTTGGGTTTAGAAGATATATTATATTGTCTCCCAAATACAGCCCTTTACGAAAAGAGACATATTTCTTGCACATAAATCTTACTGTAGTCCATTGCCTCAGTGTAAAATCTCCCCAGGAAGCACTAACAAAGGAGAAGCCTCATGTAATGATTAATCAGGCACCAAAAACTAATGAGGCTTCCAGTCTATGTATATATCTCAGTGCTAAGGTTGTTAGTGTCATCATGATCTGAAACTTATGTCTCTTACAATTATTTAAACTTCTAATATGAGATTTTTAGATGACCAAAAAATGGAAAAGGGGCTATATAATTTTTCAGAACTCTTCTGGAAATACGTAAACCAAGTTTGAAGACCACTATTGAATAGGAAGTATGCTCAGATTTCTTTTTTCACATCACGGAGGCCTGTTTTAGTGAAAAGAGCTGCTCAGAATTCATGTCTCTGACTGTCCTCAACTCTGTCCAGCTTCTCTAATGACCAAGAGATTAAATATTCAGTACAATTGTATCATTTCTGTGGTATACCATTTCTCAGTATACCATTTTCTCCCAATAAAATCTCTCATAAGATTCAAAATGCAAAGCAGATAATAACATGATTACCTTCATTGAAGGTAGGGTAAGGAACTTTATCAGTTAGAAATATTTTGTTACTGGAGCTTAATATATATTTTGTTACTCAGAATAGAATAATATATCTATAGATAGTAGATTTAAAAGGATAGTTGCATATTAAATTTTTTAATAAAAAATCTGTTTATAGGGTTGATTGTTTATATATGCCAGTGAGGGCTAAAATAACTCTACCCACCCCACAAATTTTGGTGGAATGTAACATTGCCACTCCTCAACAAAGTAGTGGTGTCTAATCATAGCCCTACCTTCATAAATCTGACTGCCCTCTGCGACTAATTTTTTTTTTCTATTTAATAGCAATTTCATTGTGTTGGGGGCATATATTATTAGTTTGGAATATTGGGGGGTACACATGTTTTATTTACATACTTGTGCTTTTTATAGATTGAGTCAAAGTTGTAAGTGTCCCCTTCACCTAGATAGTATGCACTGTACCCAACAGATGTGAACTTATCCATCCCCTCCTCCTCCCACCCCCAGCTTGATTTTTCCGTAATATTTATTTCCATATATGCACTTAAATATTGATCTATTAATTCCAATTTGGTATTGAGTACATGTGTTTGTTTCTTCTTTCTTGTGATGTTTCACTTAGAAGAATGGTTTCCAATACCATCTAGGTTGTCACAAAAGATGCTAGATCACAAACTTTTTATGCTGAGTAGTACTCCATGGTATATATATGCCATATTTTATTGATCCATTCCTGTATTGGTGGACACTTGCATTGTTTCCATGCCATTGTGATTATGAATAGAACTGCTATAAACATTCAAGTGTAGGTGTCCTTTTTATAAAATTACCTTTTTTCCCTTTGGCTACATATCCAGAAGTGGGATTGCTGGAACAAATGGTAGGTCTACTTTAAGTTCTTTGAGGTATCTCCATATAATTTTCCATAGAGGTTGTACTAGAGTGTGTAAGAGTCCCTTTCTTTCCTCTCCATATCCACAACAACATCTGTTGTTTTGGGACTTTTTAATATCAGTCATTCTCAATGAAGCTAGGTAATGGCTTATTGTGTTTTTTATTTGTGTTTCCCTTATGATTAGAGACATTTGCCATTTTTTCATGAGTTTTTAATCAATAGAATAAGGTGGAAGTGGTGTAGTGCAATTTCCTAACCATGACTGGAAAAGGCTATGCAGCTGCTATTTGATTTTCTTGAAAAGCTTAGTTTCTGAATGTTCTTGGTCAAGACAGTTCCTTTCTGATCTTCTTGCCATGTTGTGAGGAAGCACAAGCCACATGAAGAGGTCATGTGCTCTGGGAAAGTTTCAGCTAAGCCTAACTTTTGAGGTACCAGATATGAGAGTGAAGAGTACTCCAGGTGATTTTATTCTCCAGATGTTTGTGCCACTTACATTATTCTCTGTCTTCTCTTACAAAGTCCTAGACATGAGAGAGAAGAGCTAAATCATTCTAACTGTGTCCTGTACAAATTTCAGGTTCTCAGAAACAATGACATAAAAAAAAGGTTGTAGTTTTAAGCTACCAAATTGGATAGATTGTTTCTTTAGTAACAGTGAGTTGAATAGTAGATATTTCCAAGTTTGGTGCAAAAGTTGATCAACATCATAAACAAGGCAGGTTCTTTCTGTTCCCAGATTTTGTTTTCTGCTTGATCAGTGCTATTGATGCTATTTTATTGTTTCATTTCATACATTGTATTTTCTAGCTCCAGCAAATACAATGCTGCTAGAATCCTAAGGTAGGCTAGACTATTGCCTGGGTCAATAGGTGGGTGGGCCTGGCACTTGAATGTATACAGGTTGGACCTGAAGCCTAGATCTATTTGGGTGGACCTTTGATTGAGTCTGTAGGGATGAGCCTACAGGGTGGATTCACTGATGGGCCTCTAGCCTGAGTTCTCAAGGGCTGGTTTGGAGCTAGGGTGGGCCTGGCTTCTGAAAGCAGTAGGATAAGCTTACAGCCTGAGTCCCTGGGGGCTAGCCAAGTGCCTGTGTTAGTAGAGGTGGGAAGGAGCCACAGTCCTCAGGGCTTGACCTGGCACCTGTGTCTATTGGAGAAGGCTTGAATCCTGGGTCCTCTGGAGTCTCAGGCTAGTTGAATGGTCTGGAGCCTGGGGTTGGATCGTGGGTCTGCAAAGGCTAATGTGGAGCCTGGGATTGCCAGTGCTGACCTGGTATACAGAGACACTAAGGCTAAACTAGAGCTAGAAGTATGGGGCCCAGTCTGGTGCTTTTGTCCAGTGGCATCTATCTGGAAGTTAGATGGATAAGGTACTGCCTAGAGGATAGGTCTAGGTCCTAAAGTCCTAGATCTGGCCTGGGTCCTAGAGTCTTGGAGGCCAGCCTGGGACCTGGGTCTGGAACCTGGGTCTTTTGAGGCTTGCTGGTCTATCACTGGGATCTGCTGGGACATGTGTGTACCCTGGGTCTGGTTGAGTATGTCTAAATCCTGAGTTTCCTAGAGTATAGTGCTGCAGGGGCTAGCCTTGATATATTGTTACCTAAATAAGTTCAGGATTGTATTAGTACAGAGAAAGGGAAATGACTTTTGGTAAAACAACTAACAGCAATGCTACAGTGTCCCAGATCCATCTTTTTTTCAGCTCCCCCCAAATGCCCTGAGGTATCTACAAGAAGATTAATCCTCCTTGGAACACAATTTTTAAAAACACAGGCTAAAAGCAAACTTCTGCTTATACACATATTGTAATATGTAAAACCAAGTTTGCATCAGCTGTGATATGTGGCTGTGTGGTGGCTTGTTGTCCTAAATTTTTTCCTTCTTTATACAATCATTTGTGGTCTTAGGCTTGTTTCATGAAAATGAGTTTTGTTTCCTTACTATATGCTTTTTCAGTTGTATAGTCCTTTCCTGGAGAAGCTGATTCCCAGCCAAGACCCCTCATCTCACTTGAACTTTGAATGAACTTATGTCCTCAATGTGGGAAACACTACTTGAGCAGATACCATGGTGGACATTTTGCTAGGTGGGTACAATGTAGGGTATAGAGTAGAACAGGAAGGGAATGGAGAATATAAAGTGTACCTCTATTCAAGTTACTTAAAAGCTGGTGGGGAAGAGAGCTGAGGAAAAGACTCAAATCAGATGATGGTAGCAGAGTTTTAAACCAATGGTTGCCAAATGCTAACTGTGGGCCCTCGAGACATAGTAGTTGGAGGAGGTGGTAGGCATGTAATGGTTTAACACTGGGACTCTGGAATCAGACCAATTTTGGTGAATATCTCAACTCCTATCATTTATGAGCAATGTTCTGTAAGAAAAAGTATATGTCAGAATCAGCTTCCTCCTCTACAAAAAAGGAAATCATACACTATTTTTCGAGGTCACTGTGAGAATTTGATGAGATAATACATGTAAAGCTATTTAATACTGGATTACCCCTTATAAACCACTTAATAGACAGAAGTAATACTAAAATAGGAAGTAAATCATTATTAATTTAGGGGATCAAAGAAAGCATATAGACTGCCAGCTTGTACAATTTAGTTGTCATCTTCTTTAAGATCCTGTGTCTCAGGGGGAAGGATGGGTGGAGGGAGGGTGATTGGTGGCATCACACCTATGGTGCATCTTACTAAATGCAGAATATAAATGTCTTCATATAGTGATTAAAAGGCCATGAAGGCTATGTTAAACAGTTCGATGAAAATATTTCAGATTGTCTATGAAGTCAGCATATTGTGCCCCATGATTGCACTAATGTACACAATTATGATTTAATA
>CAUYON010022361.1:0-15513 GCA_963573935.1 Arctocebus calabarensis | reverse complement strand
CAGCTACTTGGGAGGCAGAGGCAGGAGACTCGCTTGAGCCCAGGAATTGGAGGTTGCTGTGAGCTGCGATGCCACAGCACTCAATCCAGGGTGACAGCTTGAGGCTGTGTCTCAAAAAAAAAAAAAAAATCTACTTATCCTTCAAATAAGCCAGGCACAGAAAGACAAGTACTGCATGATTTTACATTGATGTGGAATCTAGAAAAGTCCAACTTTACATCAAAAGTCCTGACATAAAAAAATAATAAATAAATGAAAGTCATACTCATAGAAGCAGAGAGTAGAATGGTATGGGAACAAGGAGATGGACAGATGTTAGTCAAAGGATACAGAATTCCAGTGAGACAGGAAGAATAATTTTTCAAGATCTTGTGCCCAGGATGGTGACTATAGTTAATAACAATGTAATGTAAATTTCAAAATTGCTAAGAGAGGATCTCTTAAATGTTTGCACCATACACACAAAAAATAAGTATGCAAAGTGATGGATATATTAATTAGCTTGGTTTAATCATTCCATAAATATTCATCCATCAAAACATCATATTGTGTGCCATAAATATGCATAATTATTTGCCAATTTTTAAAAAGAGAAAGAAGTTAAAAATCTTCCTCATTAATTGAGGAAGCTCAATTAATCTGTCACAGCTGATGCAGCAGGAGGCTTGAAGGTTGTACAAAAAGTGTTGTCTAAAAGCACATTTTCACAAATTAAAACCACCACCACCCTGAATTTTCCTCTGTCTGGCAAGAGCACATTTTTGAAAAAGACTATTCTGTAATTTTAGGAAACTTCTCACACTGGGTGTCTAATTGGGCAAACAAAATCTCTCTGTTAGTCAAAGTTATACAAAACCCTTTTCTGAAAAAGAAGTTTGTTCAGAAAGAGAAAAAACTGCTCTGCAGTGATCACATAAACTTTTCTAAGTTCTTTGTGGAGACAAAGAGTTTTTAGGTAAGGAGCAGGTGAGACTGTGAAAAGGGTGATGTGTGACACTTGTTCCCTTGAACCACTAGTACAGTCATATATTAGAAAGACTCTTTTTTTGCAGTTTTTGGCCAGGGCTGGGTTTGAACCCACCACCTCCGGTATAGGGGGCCGGCCTCCTACTCCTTTGAGCCACAGGTGCCGCCCTAGAAAGACCCTTTGATTACAGGTTACAGAAAATCCCTGGACTTAGGTAATGCTAGAGACTACTTATTACACAAGGGTGCCTCACACAACCTGCTACAGGTTGAATTGTGTCCTTTGGAAGGGAGTGGGGAACTCAGCAAGTTCCCAGTGACAGGGAACAATGCATGAGTATAGGACATAAGTCCTAGGTGAAGGGCACAGCTACAACTCAGGCTTTACCTTACAAATGCAAACAATGTAATCTAATCATATGTACTCTCATATTAATCTAAAATTTTAAAAAAAGGGGAAAAAAGATATGTTGAAGTTCTAACCCCCAGTGTCTCAGATGTGACCTTACTTGGAGAAAAGGTCATTGCAGAGGTAATAAATTAAGATTACATCTTGTTGGAACAGGATGTGTCCTTGATGCAATATGACAGCTGTCCTTACAAGCAGAGGAAAAGAAACACACAGACACAAAGTAAGAGAGCCATGCAAGCACAGAGGCAAAGATGGAAGTGCTGTAGTTGCAGGCTAAGGAGTGCCAAGGATTGCTGGTGAGCCACCGGAAGCCAGAAGAGACAAGGAAGTGTTACCCCTACAGAATTCAGATGGAGTATGGCCTTGCCAGCACCTTAATTTCAAACTTCTGGCCTCCGGAGCTGTGAAACAAAACATTTCTGATGTGTGAAGCCACCTCATTTGTGGTACTTTGTTAAGGAAGCTGCACGCAACCAATACATAAACCCTCTCTAGGGAAAAGAAGTGGCTGAAGCCCTGAGAGAGACTGGAAAGGGGAATTGGAACCCAGGGAGCCTCTTTTCTCTGTTCCCTTTTTTCCTCTTTTCCACTGCAGATCACTAGTCTCTGCCTCTGTGACAAATTCTCTCCATAGTCATTTCGCACCACTCCTTGGTGAGTTCCAGGAGCATCTACTCCAGGATAAAACCCTCCCCCAGGAACTGCTAAGAGCTAGAATTATGATTGGTTGAAACCAAGGGAGGGCTCGCCCACTTCCTTTGTCTGTGATTGGTTTAGGGGTACACGTGTGACTCAGTTCTGGCCAATAACACTCAAGGATCTGGACCACCTTGGTGAAAGATTTTCTTCCCTGATGAAAAAAGAGAGGGTGTGAGGGAGGAACCCTGCTTGTCACTCATCTGCTGTAGGTGTTTCCTTGGGAGGGCAGAAGATTTAAAGTAGTTGGCAGCTCTCTCATGACTATGAAGGGAAAGCCAAGAGTAAAGAGTCTGTTTAGCTGCTGTAGCGGGCTGAACTCTACTTCCCAACCCAACGTGGGAAGGCAGAGACAGGACGTTTACTTGCCCGATGAGCAGAGCCAATGCCAGCTTAATGCTAGGCACTGAGTAAGGTGCCCTGCACATCCTACCTCACATCTGGAATGAAAATATACACTTAGGGTGGCTCCTAGTGGCTCAGTGGGCAGGGCGCCGGCCCCATATACCCAAGGTGGCAGGTTCAAACCCGGCCCTGGCCAAACTGCAAACAAAAAATAGCCGGGCGTTGTGGTGGGCGCCTGTAGTCCCAGCTACTTGGGAGGCTGAGGCCAGAGAATCGGCTAAGCTCAGGAGTTGGAGGTTGCCGTGAGCTGTGATGTCACAGCACTCTACCAAGGGCGATAAAATGAGACTCTGTCTCTAAAAAAAAAAAAACAAGAAAGAAAAGAAATGAAAAGATATACACTTAAAAGAAAAAAAAAAGAAAATATACATTTATCTTACAGTTAACCTGCTTGCAGGTTTGGGGGAAAAGAATGACAAGGGTTAATAAAATCTGAGGAAATTATATGAATCATTGACTAGAAAGGAAGACAAGTGCCTCTAGTAGTGCCCCCAGAATTCTTAGGGTTTGAAATGTCAGAATGAGTCATAACTGGTCATGTTTTTTAAGTGAAAAAGCAATCCCGTTGTGTATTATTCATGTGACATATGATTACTTCATGGGGGTGGAGAGGAACAGTCTATTGTTATTAGATAGAATAGCTTCAGAACGAGAAAAGAAAACCGTTAAATGAATAAGGGTAACCAGTGGACACCCCTCCTAACTGCATCAGTTTACCACAGGCTGATTTGAACTAAGAATGAGGGACAAGATACCTACCCCTCCTATACACCCAGGCACAGCCTCTATCATCGAAAATGAGGCAATTCAGAAGTTAACACACAATGCTCCAGTTTCATAACTTGATTATGGCGAATTAAGACCAGGAAAGGAGTAATTCCGTTCTAGATGATCACAAGGAACAGAAGAGAGTGTTTATGTAAACTAGACTGCCTTTCACATCTATAGAGAATTGTATGGAAGGCAGTTGCAAAAAACTAAAAATGATTGTTCCCTTATATCAGCAAAAGTGTTTGTTAAGCTGAAGTCCTCCCTGCATGCTGGTGATCCAGTGAATAGGAGATGATTGGATAGGAAGTTACTTTACTTGACATAACACTCTCCTGCCCTCTGACCATTCACTTAATTCCTGAGACCTTAACCAGTTCACAACCTCTAGAGGTGACATTGAGACAGAGGCAGATCTCTCAATATAGGGACTGCAATCATCCCCACCTTTGCCTTCATTGTCCTCCTCACTCTAACATTGCTTTTTAGGCTTCTCCTGGATTCTCAGGATGTCCCCTTTCTTAAAGGCAAGATCTTTCCCATCATTCTTATGAAAGAAAAAGAGGAGTTTGGTCACACACACTGTGCCTCCTCCTGACTGAGAATCACCCCACTTTTCTGCCTGAGCCTGGAAGCTGGTTCTTTCACAGTATCCAAATTATGCAACGATACTAGTTAGAATGCAGCTGTAGGCATCTAGGTCGGGGAAGAGAGATACACATTTATTTACTGTGCCTACATTGGTGCTTACTTCATGCCAGGTAGGATATCAGGTTCTTCACACATAGTGTAGGTGTTTCTTCCTGCTCCTTGTGTGTATATGTGGCAGAGAAGGGAGAGGTTGGTGGCAGAAAGCAGACAGAACAAATCACATTAGTAGTAACAAACAGGCCAGGTGTGGTGGCTCACGCCTAGCCTGTAATCCTAGAACTCTGGGAGGCCAAGCTGGAGAAAACCTTGAGCTCAGGAGTTTGAAACCAGCCTGAGCAAGAGTGAGACCCCATCTCTACTCAAAATAGAAAAACTAGCTGGGTGTTGTGGCGGGTGCCTGTAGTCCCAGCTACTTAGGAGTCTGAGGTGAGGGATTGCTTAAATCCAGGAGTTTGAGGTTGCTGTGAACTAGGCTGACAGAATGGGACGCTAGCCTGGGCAACAGGATAAGACTCCATCTCAAAAAAAAAAAAGGTAACAAACAAAAGAAATCCGTAGAAGATACCAGAAATGGGTCCCTTCTGAGAAATGTTTGGTTTTCCAACCTCCCCACATCCCTTCAGGCAGTGGACAGTTCACAGGTGGTTTAGTCAGAACTCTTGGTTTTCTATGCCTCATTGACTCTAGCTTTTTTCCTCTTTCCTAACTGCTCATACCTCGTATTTAGGACTTCGCCCTACTCTGTACAGCTTTGTACTTCCGGTGAGGCTAACTCCAGCCTGGTCCCAGAGGCAGGACTGATGATAATCAGTCAGTCATGGTGGTCCCATCTCCCTCATCAGTGGCTGGTTTAATCATAGACGTGGTACAATTCTGGCACTGGGTAACTACCTGCTGGGGGGTCTGGGGGGAAGGTGCCCTTACTGCTATGCGCTCTTCCAGTGTGTCCTCTGCCCATTGTTATGCAGATGCCATACCTGGAACTGCAGCAGCTGTGTTGCAACTTTGAGAGGAAAAAGCTAAAAATGAAAGCAATAGACTGAAAACACGGGAAGAACCTAATTCCTGCATGGTTGTTGAGCCGCTGATAAGCTGGTCTCAGAGTATTCCTGCCTTTAGTTTTATTGGTATATGAGATGCTGCAGGCTGAATGTTTGTGCCCCCATTCAAATGTTAAATTCTAAAGCCTGAAGGGATGTAAAGTGATGGTATTTGGAGGAGGGGCCTTTGGGAGGTCATGAGGGTGGAGCCCTTATGAACAGGATTAGTGTGTCTTTTCTTTTTTTTTTTTTTTTTAGAGATAGAGTCTCACTTTGTCACCCTTGGTAGAGTGCTGTGACGTCACAGCTCACAGCAACCTCCAGATCTTGGGCTTAGGTGATTCTCCTGCCTCAGCCTCCCCAGTAGCTGGGACTACAGGCGCTCGCCACAATGCCTGGCTATTTTTTGATGCAGTTCGGCCAGGGCTGGGTTCGGTCTATGGGGCCGGTGCCCTACTCACTGAGCCACAGGCACTGCTCAGAATTAGTGTTTCTATAAAAGAGACTTCAGAGAGCTCCTTTGCCCCCTTCTGCCATGGGATGACAGAGTGAGAAGAAAGCTATGACCCAGGAGTGGGCCCTCACCAGACACCAGTCAGCAGTTCCCTTGATGTTGGACTACCTAGCCTCCAGAACTGTGAGAAATAAATGTTTGTCTATGATATTTTGTTTCAGCAGCTCAAACAGACTAAAACATGAGATAATATATATCTTGTTATTGTTTAAATCACCTTAAGTGGTATTCTTTTGGTACTTGGCAGCTAGAAATGTCTTAATTAATATAGTTTATGCTGCCATTGAGTACATTGCTTATACTCTTTTGAAGGGTTCATAACTTGAGGCCAACATGGTCTTCCCTTTGTTCTGGGGCTGGTAGTCGCAGAATGCCACTGAGTCTTCTGGCCACTGCCCGTTCTCATGATCATCTGCAATACTGGATAGGATCATGGGGAGATGGACCCATCGCTAGGGACAAAGACAAAGGTACAAGTGAGAAAGACAGTCAGAGATTGGAGAGGAAATAGGTAGAGTTACAGAGATGTATGTGTTGCATGGGGGTGGAGAGTCAACAGAGCCCAAGACTGCAAAAGAACCCACCAGGTCAGGGCTGAAGTGGAAAATTAAATTTGGGTGGAGTTAGGAAGACAGCTTCCTTGATGAAACCAAACTTGGAAACTTCATGAGTTAGCTCAGCTAGGACAGACACTAAACAAACAGACACAGCAGACCAAGTGCAGTGGCTCATGTCTGTAACCCCCAGCACTTTGGGAGGCTGAGGCAGGAAGATCACTTGAGATCAGGAGTTCAAGACCAGCCTGGGAAACATAGCAAGAGCCCTTCTCTACAAAAAATAAATAAATTGGCTCGGCACCTGTAGCTCAGTGGCTGGGGCGCCAGCCACATACACCAAAGCTGGTGGGTTAGAGTTTGGCCCGGCTAAACAACAATGATAATTGCAACCAAAAAATAACCAGGTGTTGTGGAGGGTGCCTGTAGTCCCAGCTACTTGGGAGGCTGAGGCAAGAGAATCGCTTAAGTCCAAGAGTTTGAGGTTGCCGTGAGCTGTGATGCTATGGCACTCTACCGAGGGCGATATAGTAAGACTCTGCCTCAAAAAAATAAAATAAAATAAAAATAAATAAATAAATAAATAATTTGGGCATGGTTGTATAGCTGCCTAGTCCTAGTCACCTGGGACGCTAAGGCAAGAGGATCACTTGAACTCAGGAATTTGAGGCTGTAGTGCGTTATGATTGTGCCACCACACTCCAGCCTGGATATATCTTTTTTTTTTTTTTTTTTTTTTGAGACAGAGCCTCAAGCTGTCACCCTAGATAGAGTGCAGTGGCATCACAGCTCACAGCAACCTCTAATTCCTGGGCTCAAGCCAGTCTCCTGCCTCCACCTCCCAAGTAGCTGGGACTACAGGCGCTCGCCACGATGCCCGGCCATTTTTTGGTTGCAGCCGTCATTGTTTGGTGGGTCCGGGCTGGATTCGAACCCGCCAGCTCCGGTGTACGTGGCTGGCGCCTTAGCCCATTGAGCCACAGGCACCGAGCCCTGGATATATCTTTTAAAACAAAACAAAACAGGACAACAACTTTCTGTTCCCTGAGTTTTCCCTTCTCCTCGGAGCCCTTTTTGATTTGCCTCCATGATGAAAGCACAAGTGTTCCTGCTTCTTGGGTCCACTCATAGCTGTTGCCAGGAGGCTGAGGCAGGAGAATCAGCTGTTGCCTGAGTCTGTATACAACACTCTGCTTAGGTTCTCTTATCAGCTGAACTAAGATAGAAACTTCTTAAAAACTTAAGCAAACACTTTCCTACATTTTAAAATTTACTTAAATAAACCGTTAGGTAGCGCTTACGTCTTGCTAGGAATCATTCCAAAATCTTTATAAATATTGACTCATTCAATCCTTACAACAATGTTGAGAAGTTGTGCTAATAGCAACAAGGCACTAGTATGAACTATCTCAGTCCATTCAGAATGCTATACTACCTGAAACTGGTGACTTAGAAACAGTAGAAATGTATTGCTCTTGGTTCTAGAGGCTGGGAAGCCGGCAGAGTCAGTGTCAGGTGAAGTTTGCTCTGTTTCATAGGTGATGCCTTTTACCTGTGTCCTCACGCCGCAGAAGGGGTGAAGAAGCTTGCTCAGGCGTCTTTTATAAGGGCACAATTTCATTCATCAGGGCTCCATTCTCTTGACCTAATTACCTCCTAAAGGCCCAACTCTTAATGTTATTACACTGGGGATTAGATTTCAACATATGAATTTTGGGGAGGCACAAACATTCAGACCATAGCAATTATTAATTATTATATATATATATATTTTTGGCAAAAGCAGAAAGAGTTATTATCATCTCCTCCGTACCCTCTTTTTTAAGAGACTTTCACTCTTTGCCAGGCTGGAGTGCATGGGAACATATAGCTCATTATAACCTTGACGGAGGAGGCAATCCTGGAGGCAATTGACACCTAGTTAGGAGATGCCCAAGGCCTCACCTCACCTCTCTTTGTGACTTCCCTCCATGCCAGACCCTGACACCACTAGCCTAGTTCTGGGGCTCATGTTTCTCCCAGTATGCTGTATTACTTCTCAATATTGAGTGTATTATTCATAAAATACACTCACATGTAATGCTCAATATAATGGCTTTTTTTTTTTTTTTCGAGACAGAGTGCCATGGCGTCATAGCTCACAGCAACCTCAAACTCATGGGCTTAACTCTTGCCTCAGCCTCCCAAGTGGCTGGGACTACAGGCACCTGCCACAACACCCGGCTATATTTTTGTTGTAGTTGTCATGGTTGTTCAGCAGGCCCAGGCCAGGCTTGAACCTGCCAGCCCCGGTGTGTATGGCCAGCACCCTAGTTGCTGAGGTACAGGTGCTGAGCCTCAATATAATGTTTTTGCTAAGACATTAAAAGATTTTAAAGATTTTTTGGTGCTTAATATCTTGAAATGATGTTTATCGTTTGAAGAACTTATTTGTCCGCAAGGAACTCATTGAATCTATGATTGGCTGTGACGTCTCAGCAATCATGATGAATATTTAGGAAATCCTGGAAGTGAGAAAAATCTACCTCCTAACTATTTTCCAACATAATGAAAATTTAGGAACATAAAACTTAAAGACATGGACAGTAGACACTTATGTATTATTTTAGACTTTCAGTTTTCTTTTGTGTTTTCAAATCAAACTGACTCTTTCTGTTAGCACTTTGAAAGCTTTAGCTCTAAGCCTTACATACTCAGAAAACAAATCAGCTCTCCCTCCTCAAGGTCAACAAGGAAGTAAACTCCAAACCCACAAGGCACCTAAGACCAGCCAGGCTTCACGCACAGTGCTCGGGTCCTATCCGTTCCTGCTGCTCCCCGCTGACAGTACTCACAGGCTGCTGTCCTGAAACATCTGTGCTAGAGCCTTTGACACCAACTCTTTGCCTCCCAGATGCCTCAGCTCATTACTCACAAAATCAGGATGTTCTTTCTAGACACCCACTTGATGAGATGCTCACCTCTCTGTGCTGCTTCCCTTCAGGTGAAACCCTGACACCACTTCCTCACAAACACGTTTTTAACTAGGGCTGGTCCCATTTTGAGGAACTCCTACCTGTGAATTGAAGAGAGGTATGATGAAAGCTTGAGTCGGAGCTGGATGCAGCTGAGTAAAGGTATTTGTCTGAATGGGATGGAGAGAAGGAACCGACAACCCCAAATAAGCGACTGAGACAAAGATATCAATCAATGGAGGTTAATTGAGCCGAAGCTTGAGGACACATCTGGAAAAGTACAAGCCACAGACACATGTGTGACCTGTTCTCTTCCAAGAAGGATTGGAGAACTCAGGATTTAAGGGAAGAGAAAGATTGAAAAAGGAATCAATGGAAAGGAACAGGGCAGGAAGGAAGGGGTAAATTCACACCCAACCAGTACAATGCACACTATTGGGTGACAGGCACTTTTTTTTGTTTTTGAGACAGAGTCTCATTTTGTCTCCCTCAGTAGAGTACTGTGGCGTCACAGCTCACAGCAATCTCAAACTCTTGGGCTTAAGCGATTCTTTTGCCTCAGCCTCCCAAGCAGCTGGGGCTACAGGTGCCCGCCACAGTGCCTGGCTATTTGTTGTTGTTGTTGTTGCAGTAGTCATTGTTGTTCTAGCTGGCCTGGGCTGGGTTTGAACCTGCCAGCCTAAGTGTATGTGGCCAGTGCCCTACCCACTGAGCGTAGGCGCCACCGTGACTGGCACGTTTATAACTTTGACTCACACTGTGCAAAAGTGATTCATGCAATTAAAACATATGTAGTCCAGTTATATTCTGCAAATGAATAAATAGATAAATAAACAAATAAGGAGGAGGAGGTCGGCAGTAAGGCAAATGGTACAAGAATGGTATATTCTTGTGGGGTTCTAGTTTGTGCTCAGTACATCTACATTTTCCATATGATTCTTGAATGTTTGAAGAGAAAAAGGGAGTAAAGGAAGAATCGGTTCTGCGGCTGTCTCTGGGTGGGTGAAGGAATTGATTGATCTCATCTTGTCTCTGTTCTGTACCTGGGAAGATAAGCTTGGAATCATTGTCAGTGTGGAATTGAACAGACTTTATTTTTAGGAGGTAGGCTCAAATTATAGACCAGGCCTGGTGTGGTGATTCATGCTTATAATCCCAGCACTCTGGGAGGCCAAGGTGGGGGAATTGCTTGAGCTCGGGAGTTCAAGACCAGCCTTAGCAAGAGGAAGACATTGTTTCTAATAAAAATAAAAAAAAAACTAGCTGGGTCTTTTTGCAGGGGCACCTGTACTCTCAGCTACTTGGGAGGCTGAGCTAAGAGGAGTGATTGAGCCCAAGAGTATGAGGTTGCTGTGAGCTATGATGCCATGGCATTCTACTACCCCAGAGGAACAGAGTAAGACTCTATCCCTCCAAAAAATTACAGACCTAAAGCTACAATTTTAATTTCCTTATGAATGATCTGTGGGGACACTCTTTGTGGATGCCTGAGGCCTTTTATAATTCTGGGGATGTGGCTAATGCATAATGTTAGTAATAGGTTTTCTTTTCTTTTTTTTTTTGAGATGGAGTGTCACTATGTCGACCTTGGTAGAGTGCTGTGGCATCACAGCTTGCAGCAGGGTGCTGTAGCATCACAGCTTGCAGCAGGGGGATTCTCTTGCCTCAGCCTCCCAAGTAGCTGGGACTATAGGCACCTGCCACAATGTCTGGCTTATTTTATTATTATTATTTTTTTGGTTGTAGTTGCTGTTGTTTGGCAGGCCCAGGCTGGGTTTGAACCCACAAGCTCTGGTATATGTGGCTGGTGCCCTTGACACTGAGCTATAGGCACTGAGCCTAGTAATAGGTTTTCATTCAAAGGGAGTGGTGTATGACTCAGCCTGTAGACTTGACCTTCCTTTTTGCATAAGGAGTTGGGGGAGGGTAATGGTCCTGATATATATTCTTTTTTTTTTGCAGTTTTTGGCTGGGGCTGGGTTTGAACCCGCCACCTCCAGCATATGGGGCCAGTGCCCTACTCCTTTAAGCCACAGGCGCCACACCTATTTTATTTTTCCTTAAGGAACCCTTATGAAGAGACGCTGCCCAGGAACATAAAACGCTTTGAAAGTGGAAGAGAAGCAAGAGAAGGCTTTGCAGAGGAAATGACATTGAGATGTGGCGGAGACAAAGGACATTGATGGCAGACAAGAGGCACCCTCTAAGGCAAGTGCACTGGAAGAAATAGGTCCACCTTGTGCAAGGACAAGATGAACTTGTGCGGAATTAATGCTGGCTCCTCACAGCCCCTTCAGCTCAGAGACTCTCCTGTGGCTTTGGGACTTTCCCAGGACTTAGTCAGTCCCCACCCAACTCCTCCAAGTGTCCATACTGGCATTTCTGTCTTGGGGAAAGGAAACAAGCGCTCACTGCTTGCTTGGCTATGAAAACTCTGCCTAGCACACCAAGATCTTCCGGGATGTCAAATTTACATTCCTGTAGCTGCAAGAAAACCAGTCCTCTGATTCTGTCCCCTCCCACCTTGGCCTCTCTGGTCCTGATGGAAATCACTGAGCTGGGAAGTAGAGATTCTGCCCAGGCAGGGCTGTGTCAGCCCTAACAGCAGATGGGACAGTGGATGTGGTTGTCAGCTGTGTCTACTAAGACGCTGAGCCCTTTAGGAGAGATGCCCAGGCAGGGACTGGGAAAGCAGACAAAGGGCCCCACAAAACTCAGAGGTAGCCCAGACGTTGGGTATAGCAGAAGGGAAATGACATCACCCCCGGCCCCTCCTGGTCTGACTTCCTCTCTCAAGTCAAGACAGGAGGAGCACAGGGACTTGAAATAGAGATTAGACTAGAATAGAATGAACTCATGGCTGGAAAATGGCATGAAATGAAATAAAAGGGAACTTGCTTCTGTAGAATGCATACCATGAGTCTAGAGCTGTGCTGCATCCTTTCTAAGCTTTATTTCACTGAAGTGTCACCTATAATCCTTTGACATATTTGTCCCTTTTAACAGATGCCTAGAAACTGCTGTAGATGGGACTCAGAAACTATCTTAATAATTTGTCAGGTCTAGGGCGGCACCTGTGGCTCATTGAATAGGGCACCGGCCCCATATACCGAAGGTGGCAGGTTCAAACCCGGCCTCAGCCGAACTGCAAAACAGAAAAATAGCCGGGCGTTGTAGTGGGCGCCTGTAGTCCCAGCCACTTGGGAGGCTGAGGCAAGAGAATCGCCTAAGCCTAGGAGTTGGAGGTTGCTGTGAGCTGTGTGGCGCCATGGCACTGTACCCAGGGTGACAAAGTGAGACTCAAAATAATAATAATAATAATAATAATTTGCCAGGTCAGACTTGGCGCCTGTAGTTCAGTAGCAAGGGCACCAGCCACGTATACCGGGGCTGGCAGGTTTGAACGTAAGCCTGGGCCTGCCAAACAACGATGACAGATACAACGAAAAAAAGGTCAGGCGTTGTGATGAGCACCTGTAGTCCCAACTACTGAGTTTGAGGTTGCTGTGAGCTGTGATGCCATGGCACTCTACCGAGGGCAACACAATGTCTCTTGTATTATTATTATAATTTACCAGGTCCAATCTGAATCCTATTCCTAATCTAATCTGTTTTAGTTGAGCTAAAACAGGCTCTAGAACATTTTGGGCTGCCTTATATCTGAACTTCTCCCTTTGAGGAATTCCCCACCTTATTGTTTTTGGTGGAAGGCAGAACCTATCTGCCTGTTGACACTCCCTTTTCTCGTGTCCCTTCCAGCTAGGATGACAGTACATGGCCCAGATGCAGGACTTCAGGACCACAGCCCTGGACTTAGATTTGGGAACTAGTGGAGCATAGAAACAGAATCTTTCCTAGCAGTTGCAGCTGTTTCTAGGCCACCTGGTTGTTGATGGCTGCCAGCAGCAACATCTGACGTCCCATGGTGACAGCAGTGGTTTTAGCAACCTGTTTGGGGTGTGGCCACATGTGGGCTCCTGCCAAACCTATTTCTGTAGCCTTCCTGGTAATTCTGTGACCTACCCAGTATCCGGCAATAAACCATTTCTTTCCTTGAGCAAGTCAGAGTTAATAAGCTCATGGCTTACAACTAAGAACTTTCATGGGGATGAGAAGGTGGCGCTGACCAAGGGCAAGGAAGACAGATTTGGTAGAGGAGGATATGAGAGGAAAAACATGAGGTGAGGCTGCCATCCCCTCCCAGGCCTTGGCTGTAGCCTCAGCTCTGTGCTGTTGCCAGCCTCCCCATCACACCAAGCTCAGCAAAGTCCTTACCCTAGTCCTGGTCCTGACGCAAGGCTCAGGTGCTGTTCCCCGTTCATTCAGCTGGTGTGGTCATCCACGCATACTTCTTCCTGACACACAATGAGCTCCGTCCACAGTCCTCTTGCTTCCTCACCCACCCCCATTTCAGGGCATCTCACGAATGTTCCCCGTTGGTCCTGAGCCACAAACTCTGCCCTTTCTTCTTTTGCCTTCCCAGGCCCTAGGTCTGAGCTTTGAGATCTACGCTGACTTGCTGTAGCCTGGTCTCTGGCTGAGTGGGGGGAGTTCCAGGGCGTAAGGGGTGAGAAGCAGCTCTGTTTAGTCTTAGAAGTCCGAGACTGGCTGAACAAACATTGAAAAGCCCCATATTTTTGAGAACTTCAAACAGAGCAATGTTTCCATCCCCATCTGCCCCCTTCCTTCCTTTCCACCCTTTGCAGAGGGACACCCCCTCCCCCCCAGTGGGTGTTCCAGGGAATAGCTGGGCTCAGTTCAGGGATTTCCTGAGGTTTCAGGCTTCAGAGGACCCAAGAACGTCCTGAAGGGGCTCCTGGGAGAAAGCCCCAGAGCAAGTCTTGCGTTCACAGACACAGACACACTCCCAGACCCCATGGTCTCCAAAGCAAATGATGTACAGTGCTTGACCCTCTCTGTGATCTCCCTAAGGACAATTCTTTGGCTCAGCATCTCTTTCTGGTGCTTCCTCCACATTGGTGGGTGCTATTAACTTGGTCCATCAGTGACTCCCTCTTGTAACAATGCTACAATCTGGCGAGTGTCAAGAACCAAGTCCACTCAGTCAGTGATTCAGTTGTTTCGTGTTTCTCTTATTCAGCGCTTCTATCACTCACCTTTGGCATCTTTGGGTGTGAAAGAACCAGAGATCTATAATTCAAGGCCCCATCTCCAAGGCCTCAATAGTATAAGGGCAACATGGGGGATGAATCACAGAAGATGGAAATGGATGATTTCCTTGCAGGCTGAGAGGTGTTCTGATGGGTGTTAACATATGCAGATTAGGAGATGGTAATTTTGGGGGGACTTCCCAGAGAAAGCATTCCTGTGCCATCAGTGGTTCCCCATTACCTCTAGTGGCAACGTGTCAGGGAAAACAAAATCTTGGAATGAGAATGAGAATATAATTCTCTTTCTGGAGAATTATATTTTTTCTTGAGTGCGAAAAGTTAAATAACATATTTAAAAAATGATTTTCCAGGCCAGGTATGGTGGCTCGCTCTTGTAATCTCAGCATTCTGGTAGGCTGAGGTGGGTAGATTGCCTGAACACCAGCCTGAGCAAGAAGCAAGGCCCCATCTCTACTAAAAGTAGACAAACTAGCTAGGTGTCATGGTGGGAGCCTGTAATCTCAGCTACTTGGGAGGCTGAGGCAAGATGATTGCTTGAGCCCGAAAGTTTGAAGTTGCTATGAGCTATGATGATACCATGCTGGCAAGGTGACAAAGTAAGACTCTGTCTCAAAAGATATATATTTTTTCCCCATGAAAACATACATCAAAGATTATTATAAAAAGTAGCGTAGAAAATTCCACATGAACTTTCAACATAAAACAAGATATTTCCTACTTGCAAAAAGCCTATAACCCCATACTCTCCTTACCTCTCTGACTGCTGGATGAGTCCACTCTCCTCTGTGTTCAACTTCTAGTATTAGTGAATGCTACTTCAGTGGAAATTTTTGAAAAATATCGGTCCCTGGGAAAACATCTAAATTCCTTCGAGGAATAGCCTGGCCTTCGAGGCCTTTCAGAAGGGACCCTCTGGCCTAGCAATTTCATCCTACATTATTCTCCTACACACTCTCTGTTCTCTACACAATGGCTATTTATAGCTTTCCAAATAATAAACAATGTGCCAAGCTGGTTCAATGCCTTTGTGTTTTTCCAAAAGTTGCTCCCTTTGCCTGGAATGCCCCTGCCCACATACCCATCTGGCAAACTCCTACTCATCCTTCAAGACCCAGCTCAAGGGGCTCCTCTTCTGTGAAGCTTCCTAGAAGGTCTGAGCAAAATGAGTCAGTTCCTACCATGCACCAGTCTGTGGTATATCTGTCCCTCTCCTTGTGCTGAGATTTCTTTATATGACTGTTTCTCTGATTTGATGGTGGAGCCAAGAGAAGGGAGACTGTATCTTTTTTTTTTTTTTTTTTTGTAGAGACAGAGTCTCACTTTATCGCCCTGGGTAGAGTGCCGTGGCGTCACACTGCTCACAGCAACCTCCAGCTCTTGGGCTTAAGCGATTCTCTTGCCTCAGCCTCCCTAGTAGCTGG
>CAUYON010022358.1:0-11054 GCA_963573935.1 Arctocebus calabarensis | reverse complement strand
GCACTCTACCGAGGGCAATAAAGTAAGATTCTGTCTCTACAAAAAAAATAAATAAATAAATATAAATAAAGTATATATAAAAATAAGTATATATGGCCAGGAACAGTGACCCATGCCTATAACCCTAGCACTCTGGGAGGTGGAAGCAGGCAGATTTCTTGAGCTCAGGAGTCTGAGACCAGCCGGAGGAAGAGCAAGACCCCACCTCTACTAAAAATAGAAGTATTACCCAGGTGTGGTGGCAGTTGTCTGTAGTCTCAGCTACTCAGAGGGCTGAGGCAGTAAGATCACTTGAGCCCAGGAGTTGGAGGTTGCTGTGAGCTGTGGTGATGCCATTGCACTCCAGCCAGGGTGGCAGGGCAAGACTCTGCCTAAAAAAAAAACAATGAGTATGTAAGAAAACTGGAGCATTCATGGTTAAGACCACAGGCACTAGAGTGAGACTAAATCACCCCACGGTGAGGGATCCAAGAAAGCAAGGCAGAAACTATGATGCTTTTATGACTTGCCATGGCACTTACATGCCATCACCTCTGTCACGTGCTGCTGGTCGTGCCCTGTGAGAAGGAAGTTCTCAAGGGCACTGATGCCAGGAGGTGAAGATCAATGGCAGCTACCTTGGAAAACAAGTACCACAAAGACCTTGGACAAGGTTTTTTAACTTCTTTAAACCTTAGACTCCTTATTTCCCAAATCCAGATAACAACAATATTTTTTAGTGTTGTTATACATGTAGGAATTGACAGGATGATACATGTAAAGTACTTGGTACATAGGAAGTACTCAAAGCATATTATTTATTATAGGGGAAGCTCTGTGAGTTGACCACCTAGGGACTGTGGCAAACTGGCCAACATATGGAGGTGGCCGACATTAGGAACTAGGCCTGCTGTCCTGACGGGTACATGTGGCACGTGTCTGGTCTATGAACATTAGGTCACCTTAAGGAGGTGGTCCTGCAGGGAAGTGGTCTGGTATGAAAGTTCTACTGTATTATTATAATCGAGGTGCCGCCATGAGAAAGAGGTATTATTTCCGAGGAAGAGACAAAACTATAACCTCCCTTTTGCCTCATTCTTACATCTTCCAGTTGACTTCATTTTCTCTTATCTATATTTGAGTTCCTTGTAAGATTTTCATTGAAAAAAAAGGATTATTCAGTTTCCAAAACAAAAAAGTAAACCACTGCTGTTGGATATTATTACAAGCAGGAAGAATTTTAGAATGAATGTGTGTGTTTGTATCTAACGATATAATTTCCACATAGACAGCATTACCTAGCGAGTAGAGATACAGTGTGGCTGGAAAGCAGAGAACATCAGATTGCATGAGCCATCTAGTCCACTGTTAAACCCATAGGCTATCACTCATTTTCCACAGCAGTCAGATAGAAGCTGTGACATTTGAGGCTGCTGGGTAAGTGGATGAAGTAAACTCCTGGACCTCCTAAAGGTTGGTTCATTCACCACGGCATTTATTCAAGCATCTATTTTGTGCATGCACTGAGCTAACTGCTGGGTAGATAGTTGCAAACAAGATGGACAGAGCCTGCCTTCCATGGAGCTTATATTTTTGTGAAGGAAAAGACATAGAAAAAACAAACAAATGAACCCTTATCCTTTCAGGCAGGGATAAATGCTCTAAAACACAATGATGTGGCAACAGTGCTGCCTGAGGAGGAGGGCTGAGTAAACCAGGGCAGCCAAGGGAGTTATAAGAGGAGATGATATCTGAGCTGAGTTGTAGACGATGAGAAGGAGCCAGCCATGGAGCTGAGAGAGGAATTTGTAGATGTGTGTTGACAGGACACTTGGGGAAGACTGGGCCCCCAGGAAAATGCATTCCAATGGAAGTCTCACTAGTAATTAAAATCTCTGAAGTTTGGTTTGAAAGATAATCCAGACTAGACTGGCTTCCCTTTGATTGTGCATCTTCTTAAAGACCTTTGGCTAAAGTTGCTGTCCAGAGCCAAAATTTCTGGCAAAAATTGACAGAATTGCTCATAGATGATGCAGCTAAGGCCAATGCCTCTAAGTTAAAAACCAACTCTGAATGGAAGCCGCTCTGAACATATCCTAACATTTCTAGAAAACCAAGTAAAGCCTGTGGAAACAGAAGTCAGCACACCAGGGACCAAGGATGGAACAGATAACGTACACACACTTGTTTGCTTTCCCTGAGACTTTTCCTTCCTTATTTTCACTGCCAAGTGATACACTTAGAAAGGAGGGGGAGGAGTGTTGAGGGAAAGTAAGAAATGGAACTCCAAAGCCTTAAGGAGGAGAGGAGAGGGTTGTAGATATCCACAAATATCTACTGAGTGCTTGAGAATATACTAATAAGCAAGAGGGATACTGTCCCTATTTTAAGAAGCTAAGAACACAGGAAGCAAATAAGCAATTCCATCTTTGCAATAGACTTTGATAAGTGCTGTGCTGGGGGAGCTCTGGGCACTAAGCAACTGCTGAGTGGTGGTGCCTAACCCAGGCCAGAGGAGGGCGGGAATGAGGGAACACTCCCAAAGGTAAGGGTGTTTAAACAGAAGACAGGGAAGGATGGCATGTGGCTGGAGCATTTTAGCCAAAGAAAATCACCCTAAGGCCAAGTGTTAAAGCAAATCCATGGCCCATTTCAAGGACTAAAAAGCTTAATGAACCCAAAGTATAAGATACAAGAGAGCAGTGTCAGGGTATGAGAAGTGTAGATAGAAGGGTATCAGTGGAGTGAACCATAAGGTGACAGTGGAGATGAACAGAAAAGGGGGGATGGGGGACAGCATTGATAGGACAGTGACTGCCTATCAGGGCTGCCATCTGGTGTATGGATTGGCCCATTTGCCAATCTAGGGAAACTGCAGGAAGAGCAATGTTTGGGTGTGTTAGGGCTGCAAGTGGAGGCAAGTTGAGTTTTGGCCAAATTGGGTGTGAGTTGCCTGTGAAACATCTACATGAAGAGTGTCCAGGAAGCAATTGGACATAAGGGTAGGAGTTTAGGAAAGAGATCTAAAGCTTAGGCAGAAGTGGATTCATGAGCCATCAGTGCATAGCTGAAGACAGGTCTGATTTTAATAGCTCCTGTGTCTGAGCGCTGAATCTGAGACAGAAATGTGAGGAAACTTGCCCAGGGCCGTGTCAGTAAGCACAGCACAGGGACGGAGACCTTCCCCCTCCCGTCTCCCATGGCAGCACCCTTTCCGTCGGGACTTGCAGCGTTAACTATGTGCTCCGATGAGGAGTGGGAAGAAGGTGTTGTGCTCTTCTGATTTTCATTGCATATTTCCATTGAGAGGGTGAGTATATAGAGAAATGTCATTATGTCTTGTGTCGGAGGCTAATGAATACATTTACACAAGCAACCAGCCACTCAACCTTGTCCTTCGGATACAATTCCAACAGTAAATCCCTATTAAGCAGAAAGAAATCTAGTAACATTCCCTAGCAGTTCCTTTCTTGGCCCTGTAACCTATCCCAGAGAGTGCAAGGTCCCTGCCATGTGCATCCTTCTTTTCTAGGTACCCGGAGCCCCGTTCTCTGTGCTACCCAAGGAGTCTGTGTTGGAGGAAAGAGCAGACATCGTGTGTCCATTTTCCCAATACTGGGAACAGGCATCTGTGTAGCAACTTCTGAGGTTGCTGAGCCAGCAGATTAAATGCTGTTTAAATAATGATACTGAGTACCGAACAATGCACAGAACAGACCTAAGAGTAGATTAATCACCTCAGCTGCATTATCTTAGGGTCCTCAGGACACAATGGAAAGCAATGAATGGTCTGTAGCTGTCAATCAAAACTCTGGGAGTGTCACCTGGAACTCCCCAGGCATGTGGAAGTCGGCCCACCTCTTTGTTCAACAAGCATTTCCTGAGCACATTCTGTGAGGCCTGCTCCTCCATCCCTGTGGTTCTTTCCTGGTCCTATTGTTTCTGCTTCTCATCTCAAGCCTAAGGCGATTCTCCTCAGACCTCTCACTATGAAAACTTGAAGGATGAGAAACAGCCCCTCTGTGACTCCACAACTCTCGGCCACCAGCTTTCCCTGACACTACACCCCCCTTGCTGGTTTCCTGTATTTCCAGGGGCTTCTTTTCTGCACCCATCGTCGACAGCCCTTCTGCATCGGACATGTTCTTGCTTTGTATCTATTTTTCTGAAATCCCTACACTTAATTCCTTGGTGATCTCATCAATTCTGCCATTGCCCTAACTTAGCTTTAAATATTTGGGGAGAACTTCCAAATCCACATCCTCACTCCTGAACTTTGAGTTATATATTTTGAAATGTCTGATAAATATTGCTTCTGGGAAGTCCTACCTGCCCTTTCAGAATGCTTAACAACGTTGGCTTCTTTATTCCTGATGATAGACCTCCATCCTCCTACCAATGGCTCATCTCTCAAGCCCATTGTATGGAGAGTGAAGTCTAAACTCCTAAGATGTATACCACAATTTATTTGTACACCATGGAATATTATGCAGCCTTAAAGAAAGATGGAGACTACTTCTTTCGTGTTTACATGGATGGAGCTGGAACATATTCTTCTTAGCAAAGTATCTCAAGGATGAAAGAAAAAGTATCCAATGTACTCAGCCCTACTATGAAACCAATTTATAGCTTTCATATGAAAGCTATAACTCAACTATAGCCCAAGAAAAAGGGGAAAGAGGACAGGGTGGGAAGAGAGGAGGGAAGAGGGGAGGGGAGGAGATGGGTGGAGGGAGGCTAATTGGTGGGAACACACCTACAATGCATTTTACAAGGGTACATGTTAAATTTACTAAGGGTAGAGTATAAACGTCTCAACACAATAACTAAGAAAATGTGGTGAAGGCTATGTTAACCAGTTTGATGAAATGATTTCAAATGGTATATAAAACCAGTACATTGTATCCCATGATTGCATTAATGTACACAGCTATAATAAAAAAAGATAAACTCCTAAGATGACATTCCCAGCTCTGCACAATCTAGTCCTAATCAACCTTTCTTGCCTTATTACTCACATTCTTCCCTTCCCATCTACCAAATCCTTTCACAATGCTCTTCTACTTTTGCATGGATTATGTTACTCCCATCTCTTTTATTTCCTTGTCTTTTCTCTCATCTTAATAGCCATTTCTCACTTCAGTCTTTAACTGTTAAGATAGAGCCCATTCTCAGGCCCATCTTAAGTACCAGATTCCCAGAATCTAGTAAATCTGCAGCACTCAGACCCCATGTCTTTGATGTCCAGATTCTCTCTCATCCGCCATAT
Organism: Arctocebus calabarensis; assembly: GCA_963573935.1. Lineage (NCBI taxonomy): Eukaryota > Metazoa > Chordata > Mammalia > Primates > Lorisidae > Arctocebus > Arctocebus calabarensis. Next base: position 5,806 of record CAUYON010022358.1, on the reverse strand, counting down.
TAATCCATCAATTATCCTGGAAATTCTACTTCCTGAATACCTCTTGAATCCACTGAATTTCCTTTATCTCCATTATAATAATTTTGTCCAAGTTGCTACTGTTTCTTACTTGGGCTACTAACACAGCCTTCTACGTGGGTCACTATGAAAGTTTTGAGACAGATTGTGCCATGATCCATTATTTCATTTCCAACAAATACAGTTGACAGCATCCTTTCTGATTCACCTGTGCAAGTTTCAACTTGCTCAGCTTGTTGATGTTGCTGGGAGGACTTTGTTTGTTTCCATCCACATACATTTTACATTTTTTGATTTTTGTGTATCTCAAAACTTTCGTAACTACCCACGTAGCTGACCTCCTGGGTCCTCTGCCCCATCTCCAACTCATGCCTCTTGGCACGTGCAGAATGACTTTTCAGAACAAGAATCCAGTGAGGCCTCCCCTTCAGTGCCTTCCAGCCCTTGGTGCTCTGGATCCTGCCTGTATCTCCAGCCTGTCCAACCTTTCTTTCCGTCAGTCAGCACCATGCCCGTTCCTGCAATGGGGTCCTTACACCTTCTGTTCTCTGTATAAAATTCCCCTTCCACCCTGCTCTCTTGACCATCAGGACACATCTCAAACATCCCTCCTCCTGAAAAGCCTTCCCTGCCTATCTTCCCCCAACTATCAGTGTATTATGTGTGGACTTCCCTGGTGGAACTTCTCCCAGTTCACTACAGATGCTCCTCAATTTACGATGGGGTTTTGTCTCAATAAACCCATTGTCAGTTAAGAATATGGTAAGTCAAAAATGCACACATCTAACCCACTGAACATCATAGCTTAGCCAGACCTAGCTTAAATGTGCTCAGAACACATTATCCCACAGCTGCACAAAAGTCATCTAATGCCAAGTCTATTTTATAATAAAGCGTTGAATACCTTATGTAATTCTTTGAGTACGGTATTGAAAGTGAAAAACAGATCGGTTGTGTGGGCACTCAAAGTACAATTTCTACTGAATGCCTATTTGTGTACCATCTTAAAGTTGAAAAGTCATAAGTCAGGGAGTGTATGCATTTCATTACATATTTCTATTGTTTTATTATGTCTGTTTCCCTCACTAGATTAAATGTTCCATGAAGAAATTGGCCACCTCTGATTTGATCACCATTTTATCTAAACGCTTATCCTATGTTCCAACAACACGCAGACATAGTAAGAGATACTCCAGAGATATATATTCAGTGAATGAGGGAATTGTTACTGTCTTGCCTTCAGATTTCCTAATTACAAGGGAATCCCTACTTTGTTCCTATTCCCTCTGGTAAGATTCACTATGGTTTTCTGAAAAGAAAAGTGAGAATTTTTAATCCACTTTGGTTGACGGGTCCTCTGTGAATAACAGCAGCCATTACTTCATAATTCAGCCTTTTCTTTAAAAAAAAAAAGTGTTAATGGGCAAAGAAAACTGGCAAAGAAAGGGAAAATATAGGTGGGTGTGAATCAGGTAACATGTTTTGACTCCACAGTGGATAAAAGTCATTGATGTGTCTTTCCTTCATCCCTCACAGCACCAGGTTTCAGAAATGGGAGCCAAACTAGGCACTAATAAATGTGATGCTCACAGCTCACAATGAAAATTTTTTGAAGTGCTTTTCCTCTCAGTCAACCAATTTATTTTAAAACCCTTACTGAAAATGATTTACACTGGGATTTCAACTAAAAAGCTTCAAAATCTTTTTACCTCTGACATTTCCATGAAAACCCAAGTTAAAGAGTGAAAGTGACATCCAGTTAGGAAAAACATTCAGTGCAAATACAAATGCCTTGTCCTTCCTTCTACCTGGTACATGCTGGAAACTCTGCTTGTAAACTTTCCTGATCAGCTGTGTGAATTCTACTGATGAGGACTGAGAGGACAGGAGGTGGGGAGAAATGGAAAGACCAGTACACCAGGTGGTAGAAAACCAGAATTCTAGTTTTCAGTTTCACCATCAAATAGCCATTTAACAAAGCATTTGATCTCCCTGAGCCCACGTTTCAGGAATTATAAAATGGCAATGATGAAGCACTGGTTTAAGAGGGCAGGCTAAGCACATATGTTTATCTCACTCTTCTACCAGACATTCCAGGGATTGACCATAAAGATGAACAAGAAAGGACACATCCACAATAGTCTTGAGCACCGAAGACTTTGAAATGACTTCATGTTGAGGGAGGAAGTCACAGCCCAGGACTCATCCTGAAAACTGCAGCAGAGATAGGAATTGTTCTTCCCGTGGGACTCAAGAGAAGTCCCAGCCCAGAGCTAACAGATACGAGAGTGGTGGTGAGTAGTACAGTTAATTATACATCCAGTATTGAAATAACTACACTAGATTTTCTCTCTCTTCATGAACTCCTCTGGAGAAGCAGAGTCAACAGAGCAAAGTCATACCATAACCATAGCCTAATACTTTATTCATAAACATAAACAGAAAGCCAAGGATTATTCCCATTTAAAGAAAAACAAACAAAAAACAAAACAAAACAAACAAACAAAAAAAAAACAGTCCAAAAGAGAGCAACCAAGATGAAGGTAAAATTGTAAAAAACCTTCCAGAAAGTAGAACATAATTTTAAGAAACTTATGAGGGAACTTAAAGAACAAAAAGTTAAGAAATGTGGAAAACAAACCTAAGAGAGGCATTGTGCATCTAATAGAGGTAAACACAGAGCTTTAACTATTAAAGATATAATTCAAGAAAATTTTCTGGAGGCGAAGAAAGCTTGGAGTTGTCAGAATAAAAGAGCCCATAGAGTACCCAAATGAATGAAATCTTGGAAAACCCAGAGAGAAAAAAAACTAAAAACTTTCAGAGAATAGTAATAGCTCCAACCTGCCCCATCCCTCCAAATTATCAGACTGACATTGGATTTTTTTTTATCACCTACCTTAGGAAAACAGAACATAATGTTGAATTGCCTTTAACAGAAAGAGAAGAAATTATTTTGAAGCTATAATTATGTTTGATACAATTATCAAATCATGATGTTTGTATAAACAGATTTTCATACTTGTATGACTAATAAAATATTCCCCCTCAACTCTTTTGCTTGAATCTCATTATATGTCATTAACGCAAGAAGGAATCCGAGTAATAATATAACTATTAAGTAATCTAACCCAGGACTGAGATAATTAAAGAAATCTCAATATTTTAAATACATAGTTTACCTAGGAAGCAATTGATCAAAACTTCATCAGGAAGTCAGAAGATTCTAAGAAAAATGCATTCAAGAACAAAGTGAATTATTCATCAAAACACAGTAAGGGGAAAAAATTATATAATCATTAGTGATATGTTGAGGACATGTGATTTATCTGCCAACCTAGTATCTTAGGTTAGGTTTCCCAGCAGAGCCTAAGAAGAGTATTCTTTAATGAGTGATTTCTTAAGGAAGTGCTCTTTGGAAAAGGGGAATGAGGGGAGCAATAAAGGACAGGAGAGAAGCAATAAAACGCAAAGAAAAAGCTGATCAAGAACCTGTCTCTTCTGATTAGGAGAGGCACTGCGACTTCCCAGGTGCTAAGGGTTGCACCCACAGCCGGGTGTGGTCCCGTCTTGAGGCGAGCTGGTCTATTGCACCCCTGTGGTCAGCCAGCAGCCGGCTGCTATGGGGAGGAGCGACTTCCCTCCATGAGGCGGCTTCCCTTAGACCAAGGGCAAAATTTTGGAAACAGGGCAGCTGTGAACTACCAGATGCCAACATTCACAGCAGCTGAGTGAGTGCTTTGTGAGTGCATGGCTATAGAGTAAAACAACATTCACACGACAAGAAAAAAAGACAAGTACTTTAAAATTCCAGGAAAAAGAGAAAGCTGTGTAAGAAAGCCCTAGATCCAAATGTGACGCAAATTGCAACTCTGCAGGGTAATTTTGAGCAATCACTATTATGTGAGAAAAGCTGTCTTATTTGATTCTGATTCATTTAATTCTGATGCTTGATGTATTCCCCTTGAATTACATAGGTTTGGTTACAAGACTACATTTTCTCCTTTATGAAACTAATTAGTAATTATATTACAGTAAATAATATTTTCATAATCATATTAAGTATCTTTTTTTGGAATCAACAAAGCATATAAGACAATTACAGCTACAGGACAGAAGATAAAATTTAAAAACTTTAACAGAATAAAAGTAAAGGAGAGCTGATAGAATTTAAAAATAAAAAAGGAGATGAGATGAAAGGAAGTACAAGAATAAAAAATGTTTGTCTTCCATAAGTGGAATTAACATATATATAAAATATAATATATATAGGTCCAAAGTTGAGATGCCAAGAAATACAAATTTAAGCACTATATTATTTAATAATATAAATATGTCTAATTTAAACACTACAAAATAAATATATAACAGAGAGAAAAAAGTGAAAGAGAAAGATAATATAAATAAACAAAATTTCTCATCTTTCATACAAAAAGATCACTTTGTCACCCTTTGCATTAGAAGATTAACTTTTTTTTTTAAGTTTTTGACCAGGGCTGGGTTTGAACCTGCCACTTCCAGCATGTAGGGCCAGCGCCCTACCCATTTGAGCCACAGGCACTACCCCTCTTTCATAGAAAGAAATCACTAGATTCTACCAAAGTCTGATAAATGAAGAAATGGCCACATGATATTATTTGATAGCATGGAGATAAATACCAAAAGAAGTGAAATAGAAACAGTTGACAATGGCTACCTCTGAGGAGTGGTATAGAGAGGAGGGTAGAAAAAATCAACTTTTTAATTCCATAACCTTCTTATTACAGGATTTCTTTCTGTCCTCCACATGTATTACTTTTGTAGCACTAATAAAAATGTTAGTAAAAATACTTGCCGACCTATCCCATCGAGTAATTAAGAGAATTAATTAAGATAATGTATAGGAAAGCACTTTGAAAACCTTGAGGTCCTCAAGTGCTAAGATCAATGTGAAGTATTAATAAAAAGGAGATCTTAGGCAGTTCAATATGGGGGAAGAAATGTAGCGCTTTTCTTGATCAAACCTCTCTTCTACAGTGCCAAGATCAGAATTAAAAAGGGAGTTATCACCAAAATGCTGACAGTAAAATATCTGAAGGAATAAATGTGCTGAGAGAAGGTATTTGGAAGATTGACAAGAATTTAAATAGTAAGTGTTGCAACAGAACTATTGAATTTCCATCAGTTTTTTTCTCCAAACCAAAAACACTATGAAGAGCTAAACAGCACTAGCGATGCTATCATCTCACGAAATGCCAGAGCAAAAACATTTCTTGTTAAAGTACAAACTTAACCATACTCCTGCATCTGAAACCATTTGTAGAACTTTTGTGAACAGCCTCATAATTAACATCCCACATGTTTTAGGGATATCGTGTTCTCATAACTTCTTAATTAGACAGAGAGTTCTGATCAATGCTCTTTGAGCTTTGAAATATGATTGTTGATTTGTGCCTCTGTCCCCTCTGCAAGAAAGGGAATTTCTCAAAATAAGAAACCATATTTTAAACCTCATTCTCTAGTGCCTGCTTCAGGGCCTCCCAGCACAAAGTAGCTGCTCAGTGAAGGTTTGCTAAATGGATGGTTGGCTGGGTGGGGAGATGGATGGATGGACAGATGAATGGACTGGTGGATGGATGGATGGATGGATGGATGGACAGACGGGCGGATGGGCAGAAGGATGGATGGGTGGGTGGATGGATGGACAGGTGGACGGACGGATGGATGGATGGACAGATGGGTGGATGGGCAGATGGATGGATGGATGGATGGATGGATGGATGGATGGATGGATGGATGGATGGATGGG
>CAUYON010022357.1:0-13741 GCA_963573935.1 Arctocebus calabarensis | reverse complement strand
TTGGGCTTAAGCGATTCTCTTGCCTCAGCCTCCCGAGTAGCTGGGACTACAGGCGCCCGCCACAGCGCCCGGCTATTTTTTTGTTTTGCAGTTTGGCCGAGGCCGGGCTTGAACCTGCCACCTTTGGTATATGGGGCCGGCTGCCCTACTCGCTGAGCCACAGGAGCCGCCCCTTTTCATCTTTTTCTTTAAAATTTTTCTTTAAAGTCTCCTCTCTTTTGCTTTAATTTCATTTATTCTATAGATGTTTACTTTTGTTTTCATCTTCTATTCTGAAAATATTTTTCTTTCATAGCGAATTTTCAGGTGCTCTGTCACTTCATTTCAGAGTTTTAAATTTATGTTGATTCATGCTTTTCTCTCATGTCCCATAATTTTTTAGGTATTAAAAAATTATTTTGGTAATGATTGCAATCTTCATTTTGTTACTATCCTTCTGGGATGCTCCTACTACATGTAAGCATATTATTCTGCTCCTTTCTTTAAACTGTAAAGAAAAGAAATTTATCTCTCACAAAGAGTGAGAAGTCCAAGGTCAAGTGGGGATGCACCTGGAGAGAGTCTTCTTGTTGGCAGGTGCTCTCTGTGCTGCTCCCAAGTGGTGTGAGCATTACAGGATGGGGCTGACTGTGCTAATGTGCTGACTCAGGTCTCTCTTCCTCTTCTCATAGGGCCACCAGATCCCTTCTTATAGTTCCTATTACCTTATTCATCTGAGAATCCATCCCTGAGGGCAGAGACATATGATCTGGTCCCCTCTTAAAACCCCTGCCTCATCACTGGTACTGCCACATTGGGTATTAAGTTTGCACATGAATTTTGGAGGGTACATGTAAACCACAGCATTCCACCCTAGGCCCTCTAAAACCCTGCCCTTCTCACATGCAAATCCATTCTTTTCATGCTCATAGCCCCAAAGTATTAAGTCACTCCAGACCAACCGAAAAGTACAAGGCCTTATCTATGAGCTTGTGACATCCAAACAAATTTTCTTCTTCCAAGAAACAATGGTGGGGTAGCGCCTGTAGCTCAAGTGACTAAGGTGCCAGCCACATACACGAGAGCTGGTGGGATCAAATCCAGCCCAGGCATGCCAAACAACAACGACAACTATAACCAATAATAGCTGGCCATTGTGGTGGGCACCTGTGTCCCAGCTACTTGGGAGGCTGAGGCAAGAGGATTGGTTAAGCCCAAGAGTTTGAGGTTGCTGTGAGCAGTGACACCACAGGACTCTTCCCAGGGTGACAGCTTGAGACTCTGTCTTGAAAAAAAAGAAACAATGGTGGGCCAAGCATAGGATACACATTCCCATTCAAAGGGAGAAATGGGGAAGGGGAAAGGGATGACAGACCCAAAGATGTCTGAAAGCTCTGAGAGGAGATATTAGGTCTTAGGACCTCATAATAATCTCCTTTGATTCTATGACCAGCATCCTCTACACACTAGCATGGGAGGTGGGTCACCAGCACCTTGACCAGTCCTATTCCCATGGCTGTGCTGGCCCCAGTCCACCCAGCTCTCCCAGGCTGACCTTGCACACTGCTAGGTCTGTGGTTGTGGGGTCTCGGTGTCAGTCCTGCTACCATGGTTACACTGGGCATTATCCCCATGGAGACTCTTGGCAGTGGCTTTGTTCTTACAGCTTCAGTAGGCATTGCTCATGTTCTAGAAATTCTATCTATGCCAAGTGTTTGGCCTTGGAGATTGAAGAATGAAACCACAGACAACATGGATAAGTGGCAGAATAGTTTATTGACACTGAAGGGTTGATAGAAAGGGTGATAAGCCAGGACAAACAGAACTTCCAACAATGGAGTGTGGGTTATCCAAGTGGGAAGCCCCCCAACTTTTCATTCTAGGGGTGATATGCTCCATTTTCTCTTCTTCAGGTAGCTGATTTGGGGGAAATATAGCACAAGCAGTCAGAGATCTGTAGGTGGAAAATGATTCTAAACTGATCAGAGGAATTTCACCATTCCAGTTTTAGGCTGAGTCCAAAAATTAGGGTGTGTGTGTCCAACTGAAGGAAAAACCCCTCAAATCCTTTCAGGCTGCCTTTTCCTCATACTTTGCCTTCATAGATGGCTTGATTGTGACTGGAGAAGGAATTTGTGATGAGGCTGATTTCTGAGCTCACCAAGGCATATAAAATGGGGTTCCTCCCCAGGCCTAAGTGTGGGAACCTCTTATCACTCTGAAGGGGACCTTATGTGGCACACTTCTGCTCAGCATGGCTCTCATGATGGTGCCATCATGATGGTTCTTCCCTTGAGACAAATCTCTGTCTGGGCCTCCTGGCTTTCAACTCTGAACTTAACATTTTGAGCTCTCTTTTTTCTTTTTGAATCTTTGCTTCTCCTTGGTAAAACTGGGTTAACACTTTCAGTGAGATAATGTTAGTATAATGCTTAACAAAGTTTAAATACATTATAGAGTCGGTGATTTTTATTGAATCTGATTTGGAAAGATTCTTACATTAACAAGGATTTGAGTTGGGTGAAACAAAGGATGAATTTGGAATAAATTCTTTTTGGAAGCTCATATCTTTTCCCTGGTGTGCCACCCCATTTTGGTCAAAAACTATGAATTTGCCCAGGAATATAGCATAGAATTTTAATAGCAAAAAAAAACCAAAAGGATGTTCTGGAACACATGGCTTGCACACAGCAGTTGTTTTGGAGCTAAAAGATACTATTAGACTCAAGGATCTTCAACTGCAGTACAAGCATCAAGCCTACCAGGTACTACTGTATCTGTCCTTGGAGAACATTTAGTAAAGGACAGATACACCATTTACTTAGATTTTTCTCTTCACTTAGATCATTAGAGATTCTGATCCCTATTTCCCTATATAAACACATTTCTATTGAGCATAACTATTGTTATATGCTAGGTAAGTGATGAATAAACATGTATGCACTGACTATCCATTGCAGAATGAATGAAAAGCTTCTGGGAAAAAGAAAAAAAGAAAACCTAAAACTGCATGTGAAGGCTGAAGTAACTTTATTGAAGAAACACATAGAAGAACTGAAGGCACAAGCCAGGACTGTCTTTCTTACAGAACCTCAGTCAGGGAAGCAACTCTCTCAGGTATGGTGACTGACTGGGTAAACTGTATATTTTCTTAGTCAGAAATGCCTCCCAATATAGCAGAAAAGTAAAGCAGATGTTCATTAATCACAAACATTTAAGATGGTAAAATAATAGTCATAAATACTATCCTTTCTTAGGGAACTTGTTGTCCAGCCGGACCGTATTTGTTTTTGAACCTATAACAAAAGCAAGCTTCAGTTTGCTCTCACTATGGTCCACACGCGTGTTATATAATCCTTTTACTGATGAGGAATTGAGGCACAAACAGATTAAGTGGTGTTTTTTTTGTTGTTATTTGTTTGTTTTTAGGCTAGTCAAGTGAACCAATGGGAGCAGAGAAGGAACAAAGGAATCTGTAACTGGTTTTCATCAATTCGTTGTGAACACCACTGCACTTGGACCAGCCATAATTATGGTTTTTGTATAGATGGTTGTTCGCTGCCAGTCATCCTGGTTCAGCCACTTGCCCACTATGACCTCAAAAAAGTTGCTATTTCTTAGGCATTTCCCTGGGGCAAGTGGAAACTGGCAAAGCCTGGAATGGAACCCAGATCTGATGTCTCAGGCTTGCCTCCTGAGGCTGGTTCCAGCAGGGTGTCTGGCTCATCCCAACAAAGACTGAGGTGGCTAGATCTAATATTAACTGCCAAGGGAGGTGGGTCCCTCAGGGAAAGAGGAACTACTCACCCACAGGAGTTACTGGGGGTCAAGTTTGGCCCCTGACACCCACTGATGGCAGCCAAGGTGGTAGAAGAAGATACCATCTTCATAGCACTTTCCTCCTGGGAAAGGACGAAAAGGGCACAGCTGGCAAGCCTGGGGTGGAGCCAACCACAGAGGGAGCCGCAGCTCAGTTTTGCCTCAGGGCCCTTGCAGGCAGGCAGGGGTATAGGGAGCTGTTACCATAGACCACCATGTAGTTGCTCAGGACACTGACCGTGTGGAAGTAATGCTCCTTTGGGGCCTGAAGTCCATCCCAGCCCTTCAGTGTTGTCCACATCCACCAATCCACGTGGAATAGCTCAGTGGAGTTCACCGGCACAGATAACTGGGTGGTGGAAGGCCAGTGGCCATCACAAACCAGCAGGGCACCGGAGGGAGCATAGAACACCATGGAGTGGCAGCAGGAGGCTGCCCACCTGCTGGAATCACCTGCTCCCAGTATCCTCCACTGGTACCGTCGAGGCAGAAATGGGAGAGGCCAGAGGAGAAGAGGTCATGCTGAGTGCAGCTAACAGACCCGTACAGCCAGATATCATCCACCAGGGCAGCTGCATGACCTGCCAGCCCTGGAGACCCAAAGGAGCTGGAGGCAGGTAGTTCCAGGAGCTCCTAGTGGCCCCCACCCAGGGATATAAAGGCCCACACATCATTCGTGAGTGAGCAATCAGCCAGCTCACCACCCATAAGCACGAGGGAGCCGACCCAGGCCATAGCCATTTGGGGGTGATGAGCAGCCCAGGCAAGTCTCTGGTCCCAGTTCTCCCAGCTCTCCCAGCTGTTAGCTGAAAAGTTGTACAGGACGAGGTCACGCAGTGCTTTGTTGAGGTCCTGGTCTCCAAAAACAGCCAGCAGCCCTGATGTAGACAGGAAGGCAACAGCTTCCCCCAGATGGGAAGAGAAGGCAGAGTCCCTAGCACTCACATTGTGCCACCAGCCAGCCCACTGGTTCTCCCACAGGTGCAGGTCACAGGCACTTCCCAGGAAACCAGACTCACAGCAGCATGGTCCCAGGAGCTGCCACAATAGACTGTGCATTCCTGCAGACTGCAGTCAGGGCCGCCCCAGTCCAGCTCACAGGTGCACACAACTGGAGGCCTGCACTGCCCGTGGCCTTGGGAGCCACCCGGGCAAAGGAGAAGTGGAAGGAGGCATTAAAGCCCAGCAGGTTGTAGTTGGCATCACTGAAGAGGTGAGCAGCATCTTGCCTGAGGAAGCCTCAGAGGGTGGACGCCAGGTGCTCCCACTCAGACTGGCAAGCAGTGGTTCTGGGAGGGTGTGGGAGGTGCCATCATACACAAACAGATAGTCATATGTGTATTCTGTGTCCAGGAAAAGGAAGTCCAGCAGGATCCAGGGCTGCGGGCTTAGGGCCCTGATGAGCCGCTCGCAGTTGCCATTGATGCTGTAGTTGCCAGCACCATCCGTCATGAAACCTGGTCCCTCCTGCAGCACCCACCACTGCCCCTTGCAATCCCCTGCACGGATTCCGGGGGACAGCGACCCCAGCACAGCCAAGGCCAGGGTCATGGCCAGAGCCTGGACCACGGCCATCAACACCTGTCACACTGACCCTTACAGACAGACTAGATGGTAAGGACTTGGAGAGGACCCTCTACCTGGCTTAAAGCCCTGCAAATGCGACCTCTATATGGATAGCACAACCATGTAGAACCGGGAGGTCCTGGAGATGCAGTCCCTGCGAAGGCTGTTGACCGGCTATAAAGGAGTGGCACCTATACCCCAATCGAAGGCCCTATATATGTAGTCGTAATGGATGGGGCCAACCCTTAGAGACCGTGGTGATCCCTTATAGACACAGACTCCCATAGAGAGGTCGACCCCATAAACAGTGTCCAATCATTATAGATTCAGGCTGCTGCAGACTAAAACGGACCTCACAGGTGAATGGGTCCCCTCTATAGCCAGGCAGGGGCCTCCATAAAAGATACGGGCCAGACAGGCCAGTCTCAGATGGTCTAGGAGAGACTCCTCCAGCCAGGGGCAGAGAGTGAGCAGGTACCAGGGTGGCGCCTGTCTTCAGGGGTTTGGGCGTGGACCCCATAGATGCACCCGCTTTACTCACCCACCTGCATCTACCTCCAGATTTACATAAGCCAGATCCTAGACTGTAGTTCTATACACAGGGAGAAGAAAAATGCTTACTGAAAACATGGACATGAAATGTCTTAGGTTTCACTGTGACCCACACCTTTAGAGAATTTGAAAAAAAAATAATATTAGGAAATAAGTACTGTCAGGAAAGATACATATCTTTTGGAGATACAATCTTTCATGATTGGCTTGAAGATTAGAGGATAATCTGTAAGATTTCTTTCAGCACTGAAATCCTTCACTTCAATTACCTTATATAAAATATTGTCTGGCCAAATAGTTGCAGATTTAATGGGTACTAGATTAATCAGCTAGATGACCCTGAACTTCTTGTAGGAGAGGCTCTCTAGGTTTATGTGTGGTACTAATAAAACAGTTTAAGGCTGGGGACACAAAGAGGAATTAAGAAAAGCACTGCCTTTTGAGGAACAGAGCATTGTCGCCATACTCTTTACCTTGCCCAAGCAGTCATGTTGAGCCAGCTATTTAAAGAACCAGAGACTTTGGTCTCATTGAGAGTTTGCTATAGGGAGGCAGGCATATCACATCATAGTGAGACAATGAGCCTAGATTTCTGCCTGTAAAAGAGACCTTTTGATTGTGTCAATTTTGCTCTGTATTCTTCTTGGTCCCATGAGTGTTCTTAGTCTCAATTTGCTAAGTATTAGGGAAATAGGTTTTAATCTATTTAATCTATTTAGGCATGACCTGATAATTTATTATTACTATCATTATTATTATTAAGTACTGGCTCTGGGCTACTGTTCAGAGGTTATTCCCATTTATGAGTTATCACTTTATTAAATTTTTCAAAACATACTTTAAAAGCTTTTTCACATAATTTCTTCATCTTGATTCTTCTTTCTTTGCTGATTGCTTTTCTTTCTGAAAATTTCCTTCCCCTGTCTATGGTTGCACCAACCCTTTTATTATGTTATTTTCTTCCTTCTATCATCCCCACAGTTGTTATTAGGCTTTTTAGTTATGTATTTTATACTCTGCATGGTTTTCTAAAATAATCTCCCAGACTTGTCTAAGTTCTATGTTTGGGCGCTAATTGCTTGTGAGGTGGTAATCAAGCCTTTTACTATGGCAGGAGATAGTCCACCCATCTCATTTAATTCATTTACCACAGCTGGCATTATAAATAAAGGTAAGGTAATATACTCACGCTGAATAGGTGAACGTCACTACAGTAATCTTCTGGGAAATTAAGATTGTGCACCTGCCAGGATCTTTTAATTCCAGTGCCCTGGGCAAGAATTATAGTAATCTCCCTAGAGAAAACTGTCCTCCAATGACATGAGCAGGAACATAAGAAAAACCTGTTACCCACATAGCAAAAGCTATCCCTTAAAAGTGGTGTGTGAATATTGGTCTTAGACATGGTTGTTGTCTTATGACATTGAGGTAAACTATTAGTTCAACTGACACAGGAGGCAGAGCATCCTGAGAACTTTACACATTTTTCTACAGAAAACATTCTTCTTTCCTTGGTCTGTCTCACTGGCCCCCACCCATACAAATCCTGATAGGTGACATTATTTTGGTTGTGATGGAGCACTGTGAAGTTTCTGAACACTTCTAATGGAGTGTTCTTACTAAATTCTTACTAAACAAGATGTAAACACCTGATCTATAGGAGTTCCTCCTGCCAGACAAAAAGGAGGCACATTGATAACACTTTTAGCAAAGTAAATCCAAACTTTTTCTCTCATTGAAAGGGTATTGTCTTGTCCCTAAGTTACAGACAAAAGTTATGAGGAGAAGTATGTGTCTCGTATACATGTCTTTGCCACCAACCTGTTTTAGCATCCAGATGTAAAGTAGGGCAAGTCAGCTTCTGCTGGGGTATAACTTGGGTGTTAGGAATCCAGGTCTTAAGTTCTGACTATTTTAACTGAAGTGAGAAGTAAAAAGTAAAATCTTTAAATCTGATACAAACGGGTTGAGCATATGTTCATTCCTTTCATTAGTCCTTCATTGGCCTATAATTTAGAGTTAACATCTGTCTTTAATCCAGGAAGGCACAGGAACCTTTCTCATATCCACAGAAATTACTGGTCCTGCTTTAACCTGTCTTTTTCTCCTTAAGAGTGGAGTTAAGGCTTTTAGGCATGGCTAGAAAGACATGAGATAATTGCCAATTTCCCCCTCTTTAAAAGCTGAGAGAAAATTTGGTAACTGGTCTTCTAAACACCCCCTTAATAATTTCAGACATGGGAGCCAAGAATCCAGAACTGGAGAGATTCGTGACTAGGAGCAGCTTATCTCCTATCAGGGCATGTGGGGCTCTCGGGCAGTAATTACGCTCAGGGTCCAAAGACCTTATTTCCTGAGGTCTTCACCTCCGGGGACACGCTGGTCTCCAGCAGTTATGCTTGCCAACTGGATAAGACTGCCCTACCAGCTGCACCTTTTCACTGGAACTGTTACCCTTTTTTTAATTTCCTTTTTTCCTGAGAGGTCGAGGTGGGTGAATTGCCTGAGCTCACAGGTTCAAGATAAGCCTAAGCAAGAATGAGACCCCATCTCTAAAAGTAGCCAGGTGTTGTGGAGGGTACCAGCTACTTGGGAGGCTACTTGGTGTGTATTCCCAGCTACTTGGGAGGCTGAGGCAAGAGAATCACTTGAGCCCAGGAGTTAGAGGTTATTATGAGCTGTGATGCCATGGCAAACTACCCAGAGCAACAGCTTGAGGCTCTGACTCAAAAAAAAAAAAAAAGATTTGATTTTTTTCATCTGAGAGGTGACAGGGGAAGGATTAACACAGTATTCCCGGCAAGGGAACTGGGACTCTTTGACAGCCAAGACCTATCAGATTCTGGACTCTGGAAAAAGAAGAAACAATTTATGGCAACAACTCCAGATCCTGATTATCCATCATAGACTAGGGCTTCTAAGGTGATTCCTAATAGATGCTCACTCAAACACTCATTTTATTTACAGAATCTGATTTTAGCTCAGGTGGAGGAATTCCCGAAAAAGGACAATCATTTCCATGAGCAGCTTCCAAGATAAAGCAGCAGGTAGAATTTTGCTTGTTTGGCACAAGAAAAAGACAAATAAGTAACTTATACAGGGCTTTGGCAGTAAGTGGGTGTCTCAGTGGCAAGAAGGTTTTATTTTTTTTATTTTTATTTTTTTTGGAGACAGAGTCTCACTTTATCGCCCTCGGTAGAGTGCCATGGCGTCACACAGCTCACAGCAACCTCCAACTCCTGGGCTTAGGCGAGTCTCTTGCCTCAGCCTCCCGAGTAGCTGGGACTACAGGCACCTGCCACCACGCCCGGCTCTTTTTCTGTTTTGCATTTGGCGGAGGCCGGGTTTGAACCGGCCACCTTCGGTATATGGGTCCAGCGCCCTACTCGATGAGCCACAGGCACCACCCACAAGAAGGTTTTAGAATCCTGCAGAGAGCACTGGGGGCTGTCATCACTGGGGACTGTGATGGGGTCAAAGGAGGAAGAGAGGCGAGTGAGCTTTACCTAAAGATGCATGGAAAACTCTCAGAATGAGCAACCTTGGAAACTGTTCTAGTGTGTCCCTCACTCTCATGATTCCTACACAGAGTATCGTCTATAAGAGGAGCACAGTTTGACTTTGGAAAAGAAACCAAAAGTCTCTGACATTGTGTAGAGGGGACATGGAGGACTGTGATGCCTGGGGTAATGGTTTGCTAAGGGCCCACACTGGGTACAGTAAGTGGCCCTGACGACAGTTCCAGATTACCAAGATTGAAGTTCCCAAAGATCACCTACTATGTTGTCAAAAGAATGGTGACCTCTCTCAATGCCATGACTAAGGCCATTTATCAAGACATAGCCTGGGTGAGGTCACAGCAGATACATATTCTCCTAATCTGGGAACAGTGCTCTTAGTTTACCTGGTGCAAGAGCCTTTGAGCTCAGCACTGCAGACTTATGACATGGCCACCCAAGTGGACATTGTCTTCTCTGCTGAAGGCTGTTCCCCTACACTGCCTGATCCTAGGGATCCAGATCCAGCCCTGGTGGAGAAACACACAGCTTCTCCTTGGAAGGGCATGGGCACACCTCAAGGTTACAGCCTGTCAATGGAGCAGGTGAGACTTGAGCTGCAGGATCCCTGACCTTCTTAAGCAGAGGATGTAGCTCTGGGTTGCAGGATGAAGTCCTTCTCACATTTTTCCAGATGACCAGCTTCACAATTTTGGACACACAGTAAAAAAAAAAAAAATTACAGGACTAGTGGAGGTCTTAGTATAAGAATTTGAGCAATATAATCAGAAAGTTGAACTCCAAGTTTCCTTGAGGGCTGTGATGACTGACAAATTTTATGATCATGTAATACAGTTTATATTCTTGGATGTTTTATGACAGTCATGCCATTCTTTCTAATTAAAACCATATGAGGGTTTCATTATTCATTTGTGTCTGTATAAGCTAAAAAGTGAATATATATTGTTATCCTTCTCTCATTCAGAAAATTATGGAGATCTTCACTCTTTTAGTCTCAGTACATGGAGGACTATTGTCCACTAACTTTTCATAGCACTTTCTAGGGAGAAATGTTTACATTTTTTTCTGTCTTTTGTGCCTCAGTGGGTAGAGCGTACCCTGTATATCAAGGGTGCCGGTTCAAACCTGACTCCAGCCAAATTGCAACAAAAAAATAGTCCAGCATTGTGGTGGGCACCTGTAGTCCCAGCTACTTGTGAGGCTGAGACAAGAGAATCGCTTAAGCCCAGGAGTTGGAGGTTGCTGTGACCTCCAGGATGCCACAGCACTCTACCGAGGGCGATAATGTTAGACTCTGTCTCTACAAAAACAAACAAAAAAAGAAACCATGGTGAAGTAACATTGTTATTGTCATTTACTTTACATGTTCTTTTCATAAAATCTCAGACAAGCTATATTAAATGTTTATTGATAATACGTATTCCCTCAGTACTTTTGATATTGGTCACTAAAAAAAAAAGAAAATCTCCTGCCTGGTTAGTATTTTTGCCTAATTTTCAACTTGTTTATTTATTTATTTATTTTTTGAGACAGACCCTCAAGCTGTCACCCTGAGTAGAGTGCCATGGCATCACAGCTCACAGAAACCTCCAACTCCTGAGCTTAAGCGATTCTCCTACCGCAGCCTCCCGAGTAGCCAGGACCACAGGTGCCCACCACAATACCCAGCTACTTTTTGGTTGTAGTTGTCATTGTTGCTTGGCAGGTCTGTCTGGATTCAAACCCACCAGCCCAGGTGTCTGTGGCTGGCACCCCAGCCGTCTGAGCCTCAACTTGTTTGTTTTGATTGATCTTATTACAGGATGTTAAATCTAATATACATATTGCCATTTGTGTGTCATTTGTCATATATATATGTATTTATTTTTTTGATAGACTTTCACTCTGTCACCATGGCTAAGTGTCATGGCATCATAGCTCAACCTGAAACAGTTGACGTAGAGTGAGCTTCTTCCCTCAGCCTCCTGAGGAGCTGGGACTAGAGGTGTGCACCACCACCCTTGGGTAGTTTTTCTATTTTTCATACAGTCAGAGTCTCACTCTTGCTCTGGGTGGTCTAGAACATCAAAGCTAAAGAAATCTTCCTGCCACAGCCTCCCAGAGAACTAGGATTTCCGGCATGAGCCACCATGCTTGGCCACATTTGCTGTATTTTATTAACATTTTTCACCAGAATCATCAGTTTGTCATATAAATGTATTCAATTTAAATTTGATCATATGTTCTAAATGTTACCAAATGGACTAAATTTCCATTTTATAGAGCATGAGAAAACATTAAAGGTTTTGAGTATTTAAAATTTTAGAGAATTGTGCATTTTATAAACACTTCATTTCAACTGCATATTTGAGTTACAGGTCTGATTTGTCCTTAATTTTTTTATCCCAAGCTTGAGCCTCCCAAACCCACAGCTCTCATTGTCATTGTAAGACAGAATTTTATCATTCCTTTTTTTTTTTTTTTGGAGACAGAATTTCATTATGTCGCCCTTGGTAAAGTGGTGTGGTATGACAGCCAACAGCAACCTCAAACTCCTAGGTTTAAGCTATTCTCTTGCCTCAGCCTCTTAAGTAGCTGGGACTACAGGCACCCACCACAATGCCTGGCCTTTTTTTTGTTGTTGTTGCAGCTGTCATTTGGTTGTTTAGATGGCCCATGCTGGGCTCAAACCCAGCAGCCTCGGTGCATGTGACTAGCACCCAAACCACTGTGCTACAGGCGCCGAGCCAGTATTTTATCATTCTAGTAAATGAAAACAATTTAATGATGATAAACTAGAAATCCATTTAAAACCAGAACATGTCTTCAAAGACAACTGCCTACATCTGCACTAAAATTTTTAATTCACATGTTTCAGTTGTGTTTGGGATTTGAAGTTTAACAGTAAGCACTGTTGACCTACAATAGAGACTAAACCTGAAATAGGTCTCAGAACTAATCTCAAACTGATATATGTACATGTCAGTTAACCATAGCTTGGAAAACAGTAAATAAAGGAACAATGGAGAATGACATAATTTATTCTTAAGAAAGTGTGTATTTATAAATCCATAGGAAGTATCCAGAAGAATAAACACTTAATAGTTTCTCCTATGAATCAAGTGACATTGGAGGAAAGGGGAGATTTTCTCCTCACATAGAGCGACATAACTTGACTTCTTTTTAGTATCAGGACTCTGCCACATACCTCATTCCTGAATATCACTATGGTCACATTCAAACTACTCCACTTGGAAAGCTATGTACTGATGCCAGTGCCTAGTCTATCCTTCAATACAATTTTGTAAGTCTTTAGTTTTCTTTGAATGTCTGCAATAGCTGCTGTTGTATTACTCCTGACATTCAGAATGTCAAATTCTTTTTAAAAAAATATTTCCCACTCACACCTATAATCCTTAGCACTCTGGGAGGCTGAGGCAGGTGGATTGCCTGAGCTCATGGGTTCGAGACCAGCCTGAGCAAGAGTGAGAAAATGTCTCTAAACATAGCCGGGCATTGTGGTGGGCACATATAGTCCCAGCTAGTTGGGAGGCTGAGGCAAGGGAATCACTTGAGCCCAAGAGCTTGAGGTTGCTGTGAGCTATGTTGTCACCAAACTCTACAGAGGGCAATAAAGTGAGACTCTGTCTCAAAAAAAATTTTTTTTCTTGATCTTCATTTAACACAAATGTGTGAGGGGCCATATCAGGTGAATAGGGAGGGTGTTCCAATACAATTATTTCTTCACTAGCTAAATACTCCCTCACAATGTGATGTAAACTGCTACACAGCCATGAGTTAGTAGGAATGTTTAGTTAAGATTGTCCTATTTCTCTGTTGATGTTTCCATGGTTTGCTATGCTTATCACAAGTCAGGTGAAGATTGTGACACCCCCTTAATGAATTTTGCAACTGTTTTCATTGCTTCTGCTCATTACTGACTGCCCTCACCAATCTTCATCAGTGATGCTTTCTCTCCTCTCAGAAAAATGTTCAATCCATTTGTAAACTGCCATTTTATTTTTTTCTTTCTGTTTAGTAATTCTGAGTTCATTGAAATCTTTTTGACATTATCATAAATATAATCCTAAATCAAATTTTAGCATCTTTGCCCTAATATTAAAACTAATAACCCTTTGGAAAGTAGTGTTTATAATTGATCCCATATATTTTTTCTCAAATTATATTTTCTAAGTGTATCTTACTTTAAAAAAGCCTTTAGTTTATTAAACTGCCATTTTCTTCATGGCCTTAAGACCATAATCTTGGACTAATAGACCCCTGATTTCACTTTTGTTCTTGCCAAGTTTATGGAGAAATTTTCAAAA